>JAACJT020022536.1:0-22045 GCA_009936485.2 Gymnarchus niloticus | reverse complement strand
GAAATGAGTCTTCCCTTTCAGAAACAAGGAGAGCGGTCTGAAATGAGTCTTCCCTTTCAGAAACACGGAGAGCGGTCCGAAATGAGTCTTCCCTTTCAGAACCACAGAGAGCGGTCTGAAATGAGTCTTCCTTTTCAGAAACAAGGAGAGCGGTCTGAAATGAGTCTTCCCTTTCAGAACCACAGAGAGTGGTCTGAAATGAGTCTTCCCTTTCAGCACCACAAAGGTCTGAAACGAGCCTTGTCTTTCAGCACCATGGAGAGCGATCTGAAATGAGTCTTCCATTTCAGAACCACAGAGAGCGGTCTGAAATGAGTCTTCCCTTTCAGCACCACAAAGGTCTGAAACGAGCCTGGTCTTTCAGCACCAGAGAGGTCTGAAATGAGCCTTCTCTTTCAGAACCACAGAGAGCGGTCTGAAATGAGTCTTCCCTTTCAGAACCACAGAGAGCGGTCTGAAACGAGCTTCCCCCAGGAGCTCCAGTGGGCCGGTCAGGTTAGAGCTTCAGCATCTACTATTGCCGTGTACCTCCCTTGGTACTTCAGGCAACCAGGACCATTGTTTCACTGCCATGATCCTCATGGTCTCCCCAGCTCTGCTGCCCATCTCTCCCAGACTTAGGTCCAGTCCCACGCTTGCACCCTGCGGTCTTCTCCAAGTCCACACTTTGGTGCCGTGTGATGACGTGTGCCAAGTGTGGACCTGAGGTGAGCAAGTGCTGAGGGGCGCTTAGCTTTAAAATTGAGAATTCGGGACACTACGTCACGATGCTGTGGCTACATACGCTTGCCTCTACCCCCGTCATTACCATGTTCTCGTCTTTATTTATGACTCACTATTTTTAACAAAATATACAGGTTTCCTATGACACATCTCACTATTTTCACTGTGTCAGTAGAGGTCTGCCTTCGATTTGGCTGCAGTGATTTTGCAATGGTGAATTTCTACACAGCCACAGAAATGCTTGCATCAGCGAGCGTGCAACAGTCATAGCTTTTCCAACCCATGGAAACATTCATACCATGTAAATCAAAGAAGCTGCAAATCTGAACGTGCTTTACACACAAGAGAGGGTAAAGAGCACTTCTCAAGACACTTAACTTTATTCTGTATGAATATGTAAAAAAAAAAAAAAAAAAACTCAAGCCTCATCTCATCTGTCCCTGGAGCAAAATATCACAGACATTATTTTAACATTATTAGGTTTGGTCGAAGCAGTCAAAATAGAAAATGTATTACAACGGAGATCAGTGGTTTAAAATTTAATAATTTGAAAATAATAATTTAAAACCGCTGATTTGCACTTTGTGTTGTAAAACATTTTCTTTTGGCCAAATGCGGTAACGTGAAAATCATGTCTGTGCAATTTTGCTTAAGAGACGGACAACATATTTTTACATACGTGAAATAAAAAAAGTCCCTTAAATATTTTTTGTCTGCTCTTGCTCTATCGATTGCTACGCACCTGTTTTATTTTGGTCCGCGTGTTTGACCACGCCCACCAGACCACAGTGCATCTTGGGTAATAATCTGCCTGAAGTCCAGTATCAATGCAGACTTCGCATTAAGGGCTCATAGGGGGCACTTGTGAACACACTTTTGAGAACAAGAATGAGAAACGGGACACCTTACGATGTTGTACAGTTATGTACAGATATGTGCAAATGAAAACTGCAAGGGCACAAGTGTGTGATTGGGGATCGGGCCTTAGACTCCACCTACCCCCCCTCTGACTTTACTCCCAATCTTTCCTGTCATGTAATTATATATTTTATTATGTGGGGTGGCATTTTCTGATAGCAATCAGTTTAGATTCGCTTGCCGTTTTCGTTCATCAGTTTGCCCGCTAATCTTTTTGCGCTGCGAAGGACTGATGTGCCTAGACGTCCGCAGCTCCTATGACGTTGGTCATTTTGATCTCTTTGCCTGTTTGTGGACCACGATTCTAAACTTGCTTCTCCTCTCCCTATCCAGTGGCATACAGTCCGGATCGCTCAAACCACAATTTTTAAATAAGTAAAACGCGTAGTTTAAAATGAAAAATTAATAGCTTTATTCAGTTACACAGCTAGACATTGAGTAAAGAAATTCCTGAGTAGAAAAATGGGAAAAAAGTAAGAAACCCATTAAACTGCAGGGTTCCCTGCTCAGCTGAATCATTATATTGCACTCTGTTCTGGAGAAGCCATTCACAGCGCTGGCGTTTTTTGTTTCTGTCAGCTCCTCAGACATTAATCTGAAGCTGTGCCTTGGTTCTATACTCTGGAACAGGAAGAACAGCACCCTTCATACCCTGATTATTTAATTGATTAGTTAAACACTTGTTTTGGCCTGTTTATCACTCGTGTGCCTCAGGAGCTGAAATTAGTGGCCCGTGGCTGAATTCCTAATTGGCAATGATTTATTTAATCAGCATAATGAAGAGGGAGCCATTCTAATCTGCTGTGGTGACACTCACGCCTCTCTCTGTATCATCCGTCATCACGAGGCCTGTTAGCAAGGAGCTTGGACTCGCTGCACTCCTACGTGGCCTTTAAGCATGACACCAAGTCCGTAAACAACATCCCCTTCGTAGATTCCGATTTGCCATGAAACTCAAAGTCTCCCTGCCACATATAGCTAAGCTCTTCATAATCAAACGTTTGTGAAAAGCAAGCCTGTGCCCACGGATCAAATGTGGGAGGGAGCACAAGCCTGGGATGGACCCTGTTTGCTTCACTGAGCCAGCTGTCTGTCTGTGACAGCTCTGCGAGGGCCACTTTCTCGATAACCCGACGTAGTTAAAAAACGCTACTCGATAAACAGAATTGCCTGATGGAGCACAACATCTCCTCTCTGTTCATCATCCTTGCTGGGAATCTGCTGAAAGCCGAACGTGAAATGTCAAGTGTGCAGAGCAGCCGGGGACCAGATTGTAGCGGGACGGAGTACGGCTCGGAGGGGTAATAATAAAGAATATGTGCTTTTTTTTTTCCCCAAGTATTTTTCATGGTCTTATAAATTAGCAAAAGCCTGCTTTTAAAGATGTTCATTGAAATTCACTGGTGTTAATGGCCAAGGTAATGATTTAACATCATGCTTCTTTTAGGAAGGTGATGGAGCATCACCTCTGTGGACCAGAGTAGAATATAAAAGGGGCAATTTCTTCAGCACCACATGGCAGCAGGCTCCTGATAGCTGACTATACCATGAGTTCACCGTATTTCGCTAGAGGGGATCCCACTAAGAAACGTGATGCTGGGGATATCTGCCCTGAGAGAGGGCTCTTTGCTGTGTGCTTGAAAAGCAGCCACTGCATCCCCGCAGTTATGCCGGCAGGAATCAAACAGGAGGCTCGTTTCCTTATCCAAGCTTTGACGAACACCAGCATTTGGTGATACTTCTTCAGGCCACCGCTGGTGTTAATGTGGAGTGGAAACAGCTCACCGTCACCGAATCATACACCTCGGATTCATCCATATGGAATCGGCAAAATCCCCTCTCTCTGGAATACCAAATGGACTATCGTGACTCAGGAGTGTGCACACCTGAGTTTTATTGCAGGTCACAATGATTAAACCTTCGGGGCTCTAAACTTCTTGTAAAGTCTGGTATCTATCCTGAGTCACGGGCTGACTGTTTGCTTTGGCTCTGGCATATGCCTGCCTTCCCTTCTTTTGCGATGACCTTATTCCCCCCTGTGATCTGTGGGCATCACCTTTCTCTCTCACTGTCACGCCCACAAGCTGTGTCAGGGTGGCATCATCACGTTCAGCAATTTAGTTGACGGTCAGCGAATGTCAGGTGTTACCTGATGGAGTAATAATTAGAAAGATCCCGGAATTTAGGAAGCAGGGTGCCTGGATATGGATGCCACCTAGCGATGACCCCACCTCATCGTCTTCTCCCCACTGCAGGTCTAACTACTGGGCTACTGCTGGATCATGGTGCGTTGTTCATAGTTCCATCTTCTTTTCTCACCTCTTCTCATGTATTGATCAAATGCAAGAGAAATTAACAACAGCCCAAGCTGGACGCCAGCAAATTAGCCAAAGAGATTACATCGCATTTAATTATAAGGCATGCACTAATTTCATAATGACTCCATAATCATTATGGTAGTGTTTCCTTCATCACTGTTGCTGCTTGCCGTGCTGGTGGTGCTGAAACAGACAGCAGAATGGCCAGATTTGGAGGCGATTACCAGCACTGATTAGTGCTAACTGAAAATGACCCTGGCAGAACGTGCAGTCTGGGGTTCGTGGGGTTCATCAGAGGTTCACGATGAGCTGTCTACAGCCACTGACCAGTGAGGAAGGCCTCAGGTCCACGGATAGCTGGATTTCACAGATTCTCTTGTTTGTTTTGCAACAGGACACTTAATGAGACAGCATCATGGGAATCTGTGCGCGTTGGGAGACGGCCTTAGAAATACAACGTGAGGAGTTAGCGAAAG
This sequence comes from Gymnarchus niloticus, assembly GCA_009936485.2. NCBI lineage: Eukaryota > Metazoa > Chordata > Actinopteri > Osteoglossiformes > Gymnarchidae > Gymnarchus > Gymnarchus niloticus. The sequence goes on along the minus strand of JAACJT020022536.1, from coordinate 17,610 downwards.
GAAAATCAAAACTACAACACGACACAGAAACACGGCGTGAAAAGGCCGAATTTACATTCAAACTGAAAATGACCCACGCACATCCTGAAAGTATTACTTGTTACGTACCACGGAAGTGGACTAAAACAATATTGAGAGAAGGCTGCTGAGAACGAGCAGTCAAGATGGTCTTCGCCAAGTGGAGAACTTACTCCCTTTTTAATCAATAAAGTCACACTTGACATAACCGTCTTTGTAATTAGATACTGTTATGTTACTGAGCCAAAAAACCGGGAAAACATACCGTGTTGTGTGAAGGTTTCATCTAACGTAATAGTCAACGTATTGTTATGGGCGTAAAAAATGACAATTAACTGTCAAGCATGAATGAATTGGCGTATACGTGGGGAAATAACTGCTGCGTCACACTTTAGGGATGCTACTGGAATAGAAGATTTATCCACTTTATCCACGGCCAGTTTATTTGTCTCAAAAGGCAGGTCTGAAATATGGGTATTAAGAGGAAAAAACAGAAGAGTCCCTCGTGTGGCACTGTGTACCTCATAAAGGATGCTTGGCTGTTACCCTGACCAATAGCATGCACCTACCATCAATACAAAACCGTAACAAAAGTCCTGCTCATGGTAACAGTCTGGTTATGTCTGACAGCTACAACACAGCCATGTATCACATCTGAGCCCCTAACTAGTAAAGTTTATCAGCAGCCTTCTTGTTCCATCTCAGCCATGGATTCATCCCACCAGCCACCAGGTGTGATCTCGCGAGACTTTTGCTGCATCCCAGCTTTTCCACAGGGTCCTAAAGCCAGACCAGCTTCCAGTCTACGAAGGAATGCTGAAAAAAAATCAGTAATGGCAGGCATGTCCGCATTGCCTTTAGCATTTGATTGTGTATTCATATGCGTACAACTGCCCTGGCTCAGGTACCCTGGGGGAGGGGGGGGGGGGGGCCTTGCAGTCCTCATCCTCTGTGCTGCAAGCCAACTGCATTCACTTCCTTGGGTCATGTGGTCCTGATCCTAAGCTGAGGAGGCTTCCCACATATTAATACAGGATATGTCATGAATATTGTTGTCAATGCAGTCTCGGTCATAATAGAATAGGATTCACTAATCAACTCTAATCTGCTGTACGCCGAAATGAAGATGGTCTGTCGCACACCTTCATTGCTCCTCCTCAGTTTAGTCAGAAGAGTGACTGTGGGATGCATCCTGCCGTGATGTTTATATTACCAATATAGACCAATACAGACCATCAGAATCAAGGAAGTCTGGCAGTTTTCATTGAGGCTATCATAAAAACCTACGCACGCGTAAGATGATCCATCATCTGAGGTACGGTAATTCAATTAAGCCTTTTTTTTTAACCGCATGTCTTTGGGTGTCAAGCAATCATGCTGACATTCGTGTTCAGTCAGAGGTCAGCTCAAAGTCTGACTTACCCAGAGAATCTGTGAGTATGCATCTCTGGAAACACACAAACATACAGATGCAGAGAACCAGTCTGCCCTGTTGACCTTGGGTATGAGAATGTGTTGATTGTTTATGAATCCATGGGGACGAAGAGTAAAAAAATGTCAGTTTCTATCCAAAGTTGCTGAGATCCCTCCGGCCACTGTGTTCAGGAACCGGGGCATCCGTGTCACTCTGTCTGCTTCCAGTGCACCTGTTATCCAGCGCAGCCCTGGGTGCCAGAGTAAGCCGCTGGGCTGTGGTTCCCCGTAGTTACAGAATGACAAAAGCAGATCGCTGTGTGTGGTCATTCACAGATCAGCCGATGTCAACCTCGTGACCGTGCACGGCATTCTGACTGCAGTGTGCCATGCTGCTCTAGTACTCAGATGGGTACCTTCTGGATGGTGCGGTCCTTGCTGAGACTCACAGAGTAGCCTGAATGTCCAAACAGAACAATCACACCTATTTGAAACAGTACTCTAAATCAATGACTTTGAAGCAGTGCTAATGTAGAACATTACATAAACACACAAAACTTCAGAATCACTGTGAAGCAGCACCATAAATCAATATAGAAGTTGACTACGTAATTTCCGAAGACTTCCACCCAATGTTAACATGGCACCCCATGTTTATGCTGGACATACACTAAACACAGTGATTCCAGCCTCTGTGGGTGATTGCATATGGATTTTATAATTACCTGCGTGGCAGGCAAAGGAGATGCATGACCTCTGGCCGGTTATTCCTTCTTGTTGTACATAAAGCCCAAGACAAGAAGCCTTAATTCACATATCAGTCTGCCTTTTCGATAAATGCCAGCACATCTGATTGCCGCGAATGAAGGACCCCGGCGGGAGAATTAATTAATTACAATCAAGGCAGAGCCTATTTCTAACGTGTTTATTGGACTTGCCGTTAATTCTATCTTAAGGTGGGTTCCTGCTTGTAAGATGCTGAGCTTGGCTTGGTGACAGCTCTAAAACATTTGCATGTTTGGTCCTCCGGAAGGCTTCTTAATGAGACGTATTATAAGTCATTAAAAGGGAAAATGAAGAGAAAAATTGCAGTGTGATAGTCTGTCCTTTTAAATTCTAAATAAAAGAAATTACAGAAAACTTGTTTCATGTTCCTAATTTGAATTTATAAAATGCTGATTTTTAAACATCACTCTGAACCAAGGATTAGAACTGAATCCTTACAGTCTGTGACAGCTCGAAGCCCCAAAACATTTCCTCATTATATCAAAAACACAATATTTAAAGCACATGTGCAGTCTGGTTTTGTAAGGGATCGGTTTTGAACACGAAATGGTGTACGTCTCCTGTGCCTTGCCTGAAGGCAGTGAGATGAAGGTTTCATCACAGAGAAGGCTGTGATATCTCCTACGCGGCTTTACGTTACATTTATCCAGAGCAGAAATAAGATCTCGAACTATTTATTAATGCACCCTGTGGTCTGAGGCGTGAACCCCAACACTAATAGATTATAACTTTTGGGGCAAACCTCTGTCGCTATTTTCTTGGGTCATTTGGGGCTGAGTGGGTGGGGCATCCCTTAAAGGGACAGGCCCTTGGATTCTTACTTGTGCACTTCTTGGCCCCAGAGCCTTTCTTCAAGGCATGCCGACTCAGCTTGCAGTCGAAGTTCTCCTCCCAGAACTCAGCAAACCAGATGTTCCTCCGGTTGTTGTCTAGAGTGCGACTGATGAAGTAGCGGTCGAACCCTGGTGAGATCAGTGATCGGCCCGGTCAGACGGTCCAAACGCTGCTTTCCAAAGGCTTCACGGATATGGCGCTGCCCTTCGGAGAGGCTCTCGTATCTCACTGTAACTGCACATAATTCTAAAACATCCTTAAAGAGACACTGCGTGTATGAAAATGACATTTACTGCTGCATGGTGATTGTCTTCGACTCAATTACATCAGCTCAAATGATACTAATTTGCGATAATTATGGTTATGAGTGTGATTTATTTTGCAATAGTAACAATCATAATCATAACAATTTACGGTACACAAAAATATACATATTTAGGGGAGCATCATTTTCAAAATAAGATTAAATCAATAAAGAAAAAGGTTGGCTTTGCTGCTGTACCTTTAATATTTGTCCGTTTTGGCAGTATGGTAACTGCCCCTTCAGCTATCTCCGCCTGGTGCAGCACGGGGGCGATCTTAGACCCCCAGCTGTCTGACCCCACCCACAGGAAGTGACCCGTCTGGTTGGCCTTCCTGGCTGCTTGTAAGAGTCGCCTGAGGGAAGAGAAAATGGCACCCAGTGTAGTTTACGATGAAGTCACGCGCGGCGATGATACAGCAGCACTCACGGAGAAGAATTACCAGCTTGTTTCCAGGAAACAACAAGTAGGTGACCTTGACTGAAAAGCTGTGATGGAAACTGAAATGGAGGAGAGCGTGTTTTGGAAAAGCCTGGCTGATGGACGTGTCTGAAGGAAGAGATTCTGCAATATAAAATGAGCGGTGGAAATTCGTGTTTATATGCTGCTGGTTCTGAAGCAGCAGTAGCCGTAAAGGAAGGTGACCATGTGACCGTATGTAGTGCCTTTCGTTTCTGCACCCAATCTGCAGGGTTTCCGCTCTCCCCCTGGCCCCAGGGCCACTTTGACAGGTGTGTGGTTCCATTATCACGCAGCCCATCCCTCCCAAATAATTGCACTAATTATAGAGCTGCAGGGAAGACCATTGAGCCCCCCACGCCCTGTTGTTTTCACAGACCGTGAGTCCAATTGTTTCCCAAAGACCTGCACCGTTTCTCTGGCTTGTCCTTCATTAGACCCGAAGCCCTGGCACACAAGCATGCCCCGTCTGATTTGACAACACTGCAGGATCTATTATCTCACGGCTCGCCATTCAGATAGATCCACAGAAATTCACATACAGAAAGTCCCAGGCATTGTCGTTTACGCCACCTTCACATTTCGGGGTCCTAAAGAGCTTTGGGCCGTTGTTGGTCTGGTGACAAACATACTGGATGGGCAGCGAGCCAAAGGGCAGAGTTTCAGCCCATCAAACTGTGCCAAAGAGCAGCATAAAGCCAGTCACTGCAAGCACAAACTGATTTTCTTCCCTTCCTACCAAAAGTACAACCCCAGCCAACCCCAAATTGGATGTTGGTAGTGATTCTGACTAAATAAAATCTCATCATATTAACTTTAAAAGAACTATTTAACAAAGACAGACATGCTGACTAAAGTCTGCATTTATTAAGTTCGGCAAAATCGCAGGTCATCAAGATTTTGAACTTCACAAGCCTTAACGTTCCACAGACCACAGTGTGCTGTCGGCTGTAACCCCCCCAGGATGAGACTGACATCCCCCAGCTAGCCTTGCTCCAAGTAGCAGGAGTCTCTCATTTTGACAGCGAGCTCCTCAAGTATCATTAAGTACCAGGAGATCCAGGAGGTCACTTCTACAGAACATTAAGGAAGGCCTGCATGCTGAGCAAGAAGTATGGTGGTAAGATAATAATGAATGATTGGCCAAGAAGAGATTTATGACCATCCAGATCTGAAATTTAATAAACTATGCTTAAAAGAACCTCCACAAGCCCTCCAAGCACTGCTGCAGCCGTTCAGATGTAAAATTTATCAGAATTGTGTCATTATTAAAAATACAGCGAGAAAAGAAAATTGTACTGTGTTCTTTTCAGCTCAAGGCTAATTGCACTTCAAACATGCAGATCATATCAGACAGGAATATGCCTGGCTTGATATCTGTAACACTCAGTTCAAATGAAAATCATGAAAGGTCTGAAAAGAGAAATCTTTCAAACGATGCGGATCACCAACTTTTCCACTTTTAATTTTTAGAAATGTATAATTGATGAAAGAGGTGTTTACAGTAAACAGGTCAGCTCAGTGAAGTGAAAGATCCTCTGTGAGAGGAGATGGGCCTTTAGATGAAGTCCTGTACCCTCTGATGCAGGATAACCATTTAAAGATTTTAGGCTTTTAGAGAGTGTTCAGTGTCTTTGGGGGGTGATCAGTCAAGAGTCAACAGCCAAATACTACTGCCGCTACTGCAGAATCCTTCTCAAAGAAGCCCGTCAAATTTGATTCTGCTCACGCCGTTGATTTCAGGCAGGCTCTGAGAGTTGTGTTTTGGTATAACTCAGAGTGCAAATTCAAAAACTAAAAATCAATCAAAGCATCATTGCACTGTAATTCCTGTATGTGTGAGTCCACGTTGGCGATGGGTTCTGCATTAGCCTGACGTTTTCCTGCTCATCGGAAAGGTGGCGATGTGAGAAACGAGCCTTTGAAAGCTGTGCTGGGTTGCATTAACATTCACTGTCAGTCGTCGCCTGGCTTAATCCACTTCTCATTAATTAAATCGTCGGCTCCCTTTGTGTTAAACTAGGCAGTGCAAAGTAATCGTCCTCACTCGGATTCTTAATGCGAGGTTAACGGTTTGTTGCTGTTCCTTCATAAACAGTGTCAAGTACTGTCTCAGAGGAAGAATCATCCTGGTTTAGGGCCAAACGGGACCTCCTTCATAGCATGCGAAATTCAAAGGGAACTGGGCAAAAATGAGTCACAAAGTGTTCAGGGCATCTCTTTAAACCTCCCACATTGCGATGGATCTCTGAAAGCATCATTAAGGTCCAAGCCGCAGGAACGTGATTAACTGCGGCTGGCTGTTTAACAAGATGCAAATATATGGAGTCCCAGGGAGGCTTAGAGAAGGAAAAGGAAAAGTCTTAAAATACCAAGCTGGGTGGGAAAATGCAGCGCTGTTTCCCCATTTGTGCATCTGACACTGCAAATATGGTTTCTGAGTCCCATTCCTAGGTACAGTTCTGCACATAAAAATACCAGCAGAGCAGCCATTCATTAACACACCCCCTTTAAGTACTGAATTCCGCTGGCCCCACAGAATCGCTCTTGCTGTTATTAAATATTAAATCCGAATTTGCCAAGATAAGCAGCTTTGGGCTCAAACATATTCAATGAGGTTTTGAATTCGCCTCAGCACAGTCTATCAGGTCTCAATGATATTCTGGCTGCTTGGGGGTCTGTTCCATTTTGACCACCTGTTACATTTTTTAGCAATTGTTTAGCATTGAAAATGTTTATTTTGAACACAGTGGATGTTGTAGTTTCAGAGGCTTCTTAATCATAGCTAGCAATGCACTCATACTGCAGTAGCTTCAAGCCCTGCTCACCATAAGGACAATGAGCCAATCAGAAATGGACAGTTAAGCCTCAGCTGAAGGAGCTGTAAACAAGCGATGGAAGGACATCAGCTTGATCGAACGGGACTGAACAAGTGAACAGAAGCAGTACTTTGAACAAAGTCAAAACCACAGGGAAGAGTTTTCATTTTTTTCCCCACCATGGGTTCGTGTGAACTAAGCAGGCCCAGTTCTCTAAACAACACAGCAGAGCCCCTGTGTGGCAGCCCGGGTGGGACGCTCAAAGCGTTCCTTTAATCCTTCGCCCGGCTTTGCCATCAGCATCTGCGGTGGGCGTTTTTCTTTCCCCGTGAATGGTGGCATTCTTGCTTTTGAGGCAGCCATTAGTCATGCAAAGCGGACTCAGCATCATGACGCAGCCTTGGATGTGCCTGAAAGGCCAGGAATGATGGCGAGCGACTTCACACGGATCCTTCCGACGGCGGATGTGCTTAAACACACCAAACACAGTAAAGCTGAATACCGCGATGGCATTAACGCGGCAATCGAAGGATCCGTGAACGCTTGAATGTCAAGAGACCTACCTGATGTCATCCTCGTTAGCAAACAGGATCACCCCCCTGGCGTTGGGGTTCTCCTTCAGCCGGCGAATGATCTTGTCAAACTCCCCTGCCTTGGGCTCTCGGGGAATCTTCACTGACTGGAAGATACACACACTTCCTGCAAGAGAGGCGGGGGAGGGGCAACACGCGGGTTACCTCCAGCAATGCCATGGGGTCAGTAGTTGGATGATGACTGAGTCACCGGTCAGACCTAGGAAGGCTACAAGGTTGGCGTTTCACAGCAGGACATCTGTCACATTCCAGATGGATGTCATGGTGGTTTAGGTCAACCTGCTGCGATTGCCTCTGTGAGGCACCTTTTGCATAAAATTGCCCACTGAAATGACGGTACCAGGTGTCTGAAAAGATTGCAGAAGAATCAAACCCGCCTTTGACTTCCGGATGACCCAACGATGGTGCCAACGATTCTCCATAAAGGACTGCATTCCACCACAACACTCAGAGTATCAGCTAAAGGCACGGCTGACATTTCCTCTAAATCAACTGCTACATACCATTTACATCTGCAAAATGAAGAGCATCCAGGTGATTCGGTTGGATAGGTGTCAAATCTCACGGCAAGAGAGACGTGAACTACAGAGGAATCCTTCACAGAAACTGCGGGGCACAGGCGAGACTTGGAGACTTGTTGACCCGACACTGCTCTGCAAAGTACTGTCAAACCTGGAATTGGGTGACACTTTGACCTGGGCTCGTGACCAGATTTCCGAGGACTACACTCATTTTGAAGATCAGCAATTCAGCACGTTCTGATTTGTCAGGTCCTGTTGAGCTTAAAAAGTGCTCATTATTTTTATTTTCCCAACACTTATAAATGGATCTTATTTTTTATGTAACGGTTGTGACGGAGCGGGTAGAGAGACAGAAATGCGCCAAAGGGGGTTTTATTTCAGGAAGCAGGTGGACAGACTTGGAGGCGGCGATCTCAAGGTGGAATCGGAAAAACGGGCGAGGTGAGTCGGTAACCGGGTTAGTCGGTCCTGGGACGGGAGACGCACGGGTAAAACACAGCATGTTATCAAGGGGAGTCAGGATTTGGACGGGGATGAACACTAGGGAAGCAAAGGGGCAAGAAGAGAACTAGGGTTGGAGACCACTAGTAAGTAGCATGAGTCAATACTATACCTCGCGACAAGATTCTGACGACGCCATGCACACAAATGGTAAACTCGTGATTTGCAGCTGGTACGGAGGGAGCCTGGGAGGGGGTCGAGACTTTTTACTGCATTTTCTTCTATTGATTCCTCATTAGAGTGAAATACCGCTTTTCGATCCATTTGTTATCCATTTGTTAACAGTAAAGCGGGCAAAACTAAATTAAAAATTAAACATAGCATGGAATAGTATAGCTGGCATGAAATCATGAATTAAGAGTTAGGTTTTAGTCTTGCGAGGCTTTAATGAACCATTGTGCCCTTATTTATGAGGAAAACCAACATTTTAATTTGCTTTATCCGTGATATTTTAGAGTACGTTATTGTGTTTTTGATAAATACATAGAAAAAACAGCATCCATCCATCCATCCATCTTCAATTTCTGCTTATCCAGCCTAGAGTCACAGTAAGCATGAGTTAGTGGACACCTTGGCATAGATGTCCATCCATCGTGGTGCACACAGCAGAAAACCCACAGATTATACATCCACAGAGCCAAATCAGGAACCCCGAGATCACTGGATCTGTCTCCAATTACCTGGACTGAAGACAATCCTGACAAATTGGCGGTGGTCCTGTGTGACATGTACACAAGTGACAGAAACACCTGACTGTCACCAGTAAATTAAACACAAGACAGCTGGAAACGGTCAACACGTGTTGAGACTTTAAGGACTTCGGAGGTCACTGGGATTAAACACTTCCCCCGACTTCCTACAGAGAGGTCCAGCAGATAATAAGTGGTCCATGCTCTATTATTGTCCCAGGCTATTTTTCATGGCAGGTGCGTTTTACGAGGAATGCCTGTGAAGTCCCACCGTCCTGCTGGGCTCGCTAGGGCTTCGCCCACCGAGCTGCCAGCCCAGGGCCTACCCTCTATCAAGCCTCACCACCAGACCTTGGAGCTGCTCTACAGATGCAAGCACCGCTCCCAAATCAACTTGCCAGGAGCAGAGACTTTCCATTTCTATTTTTAAAAAGTTTGCCAGTTTTGAAAATACAGAGCAAAAAGAAGCAGAGACACACTGTGAAGCCCATCCAGCCAGGGGCGTCTGTCGATAAACACAAACAAGGCCCCCCAGCACACTGGGAAACCTTCAGATCAGGTCTATTGTAATGGATCAAATGATGGCCTTGCCAAATGGGGGGGGGTTCATTGACACTGGGAATGGATGCCTGATAATCAATGAGGAATACATCTAGGGAAATAAGGGCAGATGTTTGAGCATGAGGATTTCAGGTATGAAAGTCATCCTCCATCAAGCAGTCAACTGAAGCCATGCAGTATCTTCTCAGTGTGCTTTTCCTAACAGGGGGCTTCTGGTAGTACCCAGTGGTCACTACATCCATGTCTCACATCATACGTGTTTTTAGTTGTATGAACACAAGGACACCAGGTCATTCGGAAAGGTCAGGGAAGTATTGTGTTAGCCTGTGGCTTTGCGACTCGCCTGCTGTCATGGGGCTGATGTGAGAGACTCATCACCACACGTTTTGGGTGACGTGATGATGGAGCCACGCTGTAAGGTGATCACAAGACAGACAGTGGGGTTGGATCAGTAGGGGGCATCAGCGAAAAATGAGTGCACATGTGTTACTGAGCACTCTTTCCCCTGCAATTTCCTGATGTTTCCATATGACGGTAACACCCTGTCATGAAACAGGTGCTGACGGCAGTCCCTATCAACACCTCACGTCCATGGCAAAGTTGACATCATCACCAGAGATCAGTAAGCTCATGTGTTAATTATCCAGTTACCACAGAGGGCAAAATATGAGTTGTCCTCTTCTGTTTCCAGAAGGTACAGATCAAAACATACTTCATAGTAAGGATGTCTCCCAGCAAAACGAATTGCAAATTTGTATGAATTAACTTAACTCTAACTATTCCTGACTAGCAAATTAAACTGCAGTCCTCACACTGACAGTTAGCAGTACTTTTGTGCAATTCCTTCTCAGCATGAGTACACTACTGGAATGATGTGGCACACTGAGTGACCAAAGTACGTGTTTCAAGGTTTGAAATGAATGCCTGAGCATATAAGACATTATATCATGGATATCCTATCATCTGGTATGGGTGAGCAGGTTGGTCTCAGTGTCATCTGGAGAGGAATTCCCAGGTCTGCAGAGAAGCTGGAGAAACTTCTCGCTGCTCAGAAAATGTCAGCTGAAAGCTCATAAAGAAACACCTGAGCTGAATACAAGCAGCGGAGAAGTGGGGTGGGAACAGGAACCCTAACCCTACACTGGCTGGGTTAAAACTCGAAAGACATTTTTCATACTGATGCTATCTTATCAGAAGCAGCAGCTTTGATTAGCCTCTTATGTATTCTGCCTGTATCTTCAGAGTTTTATGGCCGTGATTAGAGATCAGCCTCCTCATACACAGGCTTACCCAGCAATACCTTCCTAAGTGGCAGACTGGCTTCAGCCATGTCATGTGCAGTCAGACTGGCTTCGACATGAAATCATGCCTCATCCTTCATCCTGTATCAAGTCAGCCTTCATTGTCATACCACATGTATACAAGAATATGAGACACACGGTAACACTGGTCCAGGACCATAGTGCAACATTTAAATATCCATATATAAAGAGTGAAAATGACATACTGGGCTGCCACATGGCTTGACGTGTTCCTTGCTCTGACCAGTCACCCTGCTGGTGAATGTGTCACCAACTCGAGATCCTCCATCCATTTTCTATGCATGTAGGTGCAGTTCTGGTGCTGCTGGTTTCTGCTAAAGATTGCTGGTTACTGATATTAGAGGTTCTCCATTGGAGGTTCTGGGTTACTTGACACCCTTGGCAAAACCACACCAAAGCACCCAGCCCCCCGAGATTTAAAAAATAACTGTAAGCTGTTAGAAATTTGTGGAAGGAGGGAGGGGTGGCAGTGGTAAATTGGTGCTAGATGCACCCCAGCTTCCTCTCCTTCGTCAGCTCCCTCCATCACAACGTGGTGATGCTCATTCACACCAGTGTCTAACCTCATCTACTTTCATGCTGCTGTGGGCACTGATTCTCCTTTTTGTTCTGCCGAATGGATCCTTTCTCGCATCTTCGTTATCGCCCCTACACTCGGCTGAACCCATGCGACATACAGTGGGAGGGCCAGCTGTTTTGGTGCCAGTGTTGGTACCAGTAAGAGCGGCAGAAGGGCTAGTTGGGTCTACACAGAGTGGCAAAGCAAAGAGCGCCACCCAAAGGGCCTCAAGTGTCAGCAGACACAGGACCGAGCATGACATCCATTTAGGGTTAGATTGAAAACCGAAAGGACACATGCTGTTGAACCTTTGAAACAGAGTTTTACCTGATTTACGGTACATAGATAAGTCTGCCTTAAAACTGATCAACTGTAAAATAAAGAAGTTATTTTTTTCATGGAAGAGATGTAATGTAAAGTTCAGTGGATGATCTCATACCCGAGAGAGAAAAAACTGCCATTTTTACACCTTGCGGTAATCTGTGAAGCCCCCAGCCACTCTTAGTTTTCTGGGTTTGACTTCTGTACTTCATTGTTTTACACTGTGATGCACATTAAATCAACTCAAATCAATTTTTCTTATATAGCACCTTTAACAAAGAGCCCTGTCACACAGCGCTTTACATAGACCCGGGCCCAGGGTCCCCAGAGAGTAAGCCAAAGGCGACAGTGGCAAGGAAAAACTCCCTCAAGAGGAAGAAACCTTGGGAGGAACCAGACTCAAGGGGGAGACCCGTCCTCCTCTGGCCGGCACCGGGCTGGACAGCTTCATTAATAGAACGTGGTGAAAACAGTAAGAGGGTGGCACAGTACAGATGGACGACAGAGCACAGGAGGAGGCAGTCAGGGGATCCAGGTTCGGTGGCTCAGATAACGACAAGTCAATCAGGATGGACAAGTAACAGGGAGGGAGGACACGGTAGGCCAGCAGAAAAATAGGAGGATCCCTTTAATGCAGACCTCCAAAAAGATCACCCCTACAGCTGGGAGCATGTGTCAGTTCCAGTGTCTGTACTTTACTGATGGAAGGTCCACATTATCTCACAAACCAGTGGTTTTTTGCCAGTTTTAATGACTTTTTTTTTTTTTTACAAACTCCTAACATGCTATTTCACTGCCCTGCTGAGCTTTCCAATCTTGCTCTCCTCTGCGTTTGTCCCACTGCTGTGCTTATGTGTGACAGGAAGGACAGAACTGTCCTCAGCCTCAGAGGTCACAGAAAAAGGAAACTCCTAATTTCCTAATTTGCTGCCTTACTTCTTTTCAGGCAACCATAACCCTACTGGTTAAGTAAAGTTCCCACCCACCACATCTGTTTCCCGCCCTTTTTTCAGCCAGTTAGAACTCTGCTGGCTAAGCATGACTCCGCCCATCACCTCGTTCTCATCCTTCATCTTCAGGCAGCCATGACCCTACTGGTGAAGCCTGATCCAGCCCCCGCTTCAGTTTTTTGCTCTTCATGTTCAGCCAATCGCAACCCTGCTTGTTAAACCTGATCCTGCCTTCTGCCACTGTCTGCCACCCTTCGTCTAAGAGGCTGTCCACAACAAGCCAAGCCGTACCGCCCCTTCGCACAAATCTGACCTTCTCAAGTCAGATTTAGCTGTAGATGTAGCTACCTGATTCAGCATCAGCATAATGCAGAACAGATGCAGGATTTCCATCAGTCTCTTCATACTGCAAAACTGTTATAATGTCGGAAGTATTTGAGCCACATTTAATTACACGGTCAGACCTACTTTAGATTAAAGCTATTATCATTCTTTAATGGGATTCAAAAGCCTTAGCATTTTTTTTTTATTATTATTATTATATGACCTTGGGGTTGTGGATTTGTGACCAAAGTCTTCTGAGGACCAAGTGCAGTGGGATTATTGAATCTTAATCTGGGTTAGTAAGTCAAAATCTAAGCATCATAGGTAAAAACGCAAGGAAGGATCAGAAAGAGAGACAGAAAAAGATATTCACCAAATGCAAAGCACAATTAACAAGTAGGGTCAGAAGATTAACAAGATTCTAGAGACAAGCTGTACACCTCATAGAGATCCTACTGCTGAGAGCTCCTTATAGAGCCCTCTGTCTGGTCAGAGGACACACTGCATGTTTGTCCTGTCTGCAGGTGAGGCTGGGTGTGGTCTGGTTGGGCATGTTGACTAGAGGAAGGTGGGACCAGTAATTTTGCAGAATAACAAGTTTATGACCCATGACATATTCAGCCCCTTTCTGTGCGAGACTCGGGCTGACTGGGTAAAGAGTTTTATTTATACCTTAAATAAACAAAAATGCAAAAAATTCTCACAGGAAAATATGGCATGAAAAAGAGTGATAAATGGATGCAGCACAGTTCTACTAAAATGCCACTGCAGACAAAAACGTGTGAAATGAGGACTGGAGAAACTCCCGGAAAATGATGCAGGATGCAAAGCGATATGGATTTCAATAGTGGCCACGTTCTGCATCCACAGATAACCGTATGTCCAGAGAAAGAATGCTCACCAAATGTGGAATGAGGGTCAGAGTCGCACGAAAACTGAAAAGAGGAAGCTGTTGTGAAGAAAAAACTCTCAAAGGTCTTCAAAGTCTTGAAGGGATAAAGTCTCCGGCTCTGAGTCATGAAAACAACTTGCAAGGTCGGGATGAATCGCCTGAACCTGGACGTGAATCACCCAAGCAATAAATTAGCTAGGTCTGACAGAAAAGACAAACACGGTGTCACAGCGTCGGTAGGACAGACCGTCCTTAACCACAAGCAGTGACTCCTCACAGACAGAGCTGCCAAATCAATGATGCATGCCAAAACATGCTGGAGGAACCCCCAGAGAGGCTGAAGGTAACTGTTTGGATGAACATTCTGAGACAGATCTTTTACTGCATCTACACATCTCTTTGTAATCCTATTATTACTACACATAAACCATTTGTCATGCTAATGGAAAGTCTGACTTATTAATGAATTATGTGAGATTTGCTGGAAGATATGATGAAGAGTCTTGCTGATGTTTAGTGCTCCTGCATAAGTGTGGCTGAACAGAGCGGTAAATTTTGGCGAAATGAAGCCGAGGAAGAGGGGCAGAGGGTATGTCGCCTGGCAAGACGGCCTTCATCACGCGCATGAGACGTCCACTCTGTGGGTGTGGCTCCGCAGCTCTCCTGACCACCACCGTGACTGGGCAGAACCAGGAGTCCATTAAAGGTCGTGGTGGAAAGAGATTTATAACAAACCACGTCCTCCATTTTACAAGCACAATACATTGTTGTCTTACATTACAACAAGCAATAGTACACTAAAATAGAGACTAGGCAGCCCATATCTTCAGACTTTATGGGTTTCATATACCGTACATTTCAATCTGCACCTGCTTATGTAGCTGAGACGTCATCGTGATTCACAGTAATGCTCGCTTTTTTTCTTCCTCGTTTTTTCCACGTTTACCATTCATTGCAAAAGCGGTTGGCCTACGGTTAGCGGAGCACAGATAAGTCCATTTGGATTTTGTCACTGCTCTGACAGGTGGTAAGAAAGAACCCGAGGCTTCAAAACACAGACTAGCGAGCCTGAACCGGTGAAGCCATCGTTTGATTGTTGCAATGAACAAGGCAAAATCTCCTGGAGGGTTCAGTTGCATAGTCTGGCTAACATTTTATTACTTTTCAAGCTCAGCTCACTCATTGTCATTAAATAGTTGAGGTTATATCAGAATTTTCATTTTCATAAGTCAACATTAGAAGTTGGAGATGCCTGTCATAGTGTACGAATGTACGGCTCCTTACTGAAGCACTCACCCTTTTTCAATATTTTGTAGCGTTACAACATACAAGTGAGATGATCTAACTGGGACTTTATGTCATCGATCGACACAAAATAGCCCATAATGTTAGAAAGCAGCGGAAAATTGATCTACATGGCTTTCAAGACAATTTACAAATAAAAAACTGAAAAGAATAAAGGAAACACTACAGCATGTTTAGATAAGGCCATCCGCCAAAAATCGGTGGACGGATAAGGAGGACTTCAGTTGAGAAGCAACCCAGAGGTGAATCTGTCGAGACCAGTGGCCTGTGGTGAGGAGAGAGGCACAGCTGAAGAAAATCTCACATGCAACCACATCTGGAATTTGCCAGAAGGCTTAGGGGGGACACAGAAAATGTGCGACCAGCAAGGCGTGACTTTTCACTCTAGTGTCGTAATAAAAAAAAAATTCACACCTTCACAGGTAAAGCACATTGTAGGCATCCCAGTTAAACCCATCGCAGTCCCCGTCTGTTACACTACAAAGTGGGGGTGAATGTTTGTGGCAAGAAGTATAAAAGGGTGACAATCGTCTTGATGACTAGTCATTTTTGATAAAGTATTCGTTTTTATAAAGTATCTTTTATTGTAAAGTCATTGCAAAAAAAAAATTTAAACATAAAAAAGCAAACATAAGATCTGTTAATAAAAGCAGAATGAAGTCTAGAAGCTTGAAAAATGTCAGGCAGTAAACACAGCACATTGCTAATTACACAGGTTATAACACGCCCAGGCTGCAGTAGGAAATGACTTCATTAATTAAATGACTAATAATGCTATTACGGTAATAGCATTATGCTAGCAATAGTATTACAGGAAATCTGTGCAATGGTAATGAAGCGTACCATTAGCGTAAACCACTAAGTGTCTTTAGATGGCATGTTTAGACGTAAACCATTCCATGAACTTCACCCATAACCAAACAAGACGTGCTGTGCTGAAGTCCCTCTCATCTTGATGTCCTTCTTAAAGATCTTCTGTCCCTCAGACTCCACATCCATCTTAGGGTGTCAAGCTGGGTTGCCCGTCAACTCGTGTGATGGTCCACCTGTACCACCAGTAGCTACTGTGTCCCAGGACACTACTTTCATTGGCAGATTACGTTTTACAGGAGGAGTTTTAATTAGGTCTAGCCCATTCTTCATCACGCGAATCCCTCTCATGGATGTTATGTTACAGATGAGGATCAACATAGACAGGTAACTGACACGTTTTTATAAAAGAGGTTTTCATAAAAGTCTATTTCTGGACAAGTCATTAAGTGCTTAATCACAAGAATATTTCATCAAGGTCTCTTGGAAAGCAGTCCTGGACCATATGTCCACAATCACAAATTATCTGGGGCATTTTCTTAGCCGCTTCACTGACATGAAATACAGCAGCCAAAGTGTGACATCCATCTGCCCCACATGCCTACACAGAGCTGAAAAAAGACCAAGAGTGCATTGGACTCAGGTTCTGCTCTTCCTGTGTACTGTATGGCCTCTGCCACAGCACATTGTGTTTCACAGCCCATTGCCCTGGAGGAGGCGCTCTTTCCCAGCAGGGTGGAGGGAGTGTCTTGGGCTCCTTTCCCAGCAGCCTCCTCCACCCAGGACATACAAGATGTTTTCAGCAGCCACGCGTAAGCAACTGCTGTGTTCATTTAACACGACTACCGTTTAACGTAGCGTCTATTATCTAAACAGAAATCTATAAAATGCAAGCCTATAGCATCAACTGGTTTAAAAAAATACAGCGATAAGTCACCACTCTTTCATTTCTGGTCAATAAAAGTATGGTTATTATAAGGAATCATTATTTTTGCCAATATAGACTTCCCCATTTTTTGCTATGGTGCCGTCTGTTGGAGTATCGTGAAGGACAAAGGAAGCCCGTTGGCTGTGGAGTGCATGGTTTTAATGGCGCTACAGGCATGACAGAGCCATCGGAAAGGTGCGAGAGGCTGACATCTAATGGGAGCAGAGCCAGATCGCATCTGCACATGCCAACGTGTCATGTGACAGGTGTGATCAAACGACCGTCCTGCAGCACGTCCCACAAAAGGTGATGACGGCAAATGCTTAACGGAGTAGGTGTATCCATAGCAACCAAGGGTTTTTTTAAACACACGAAAAACTGTGAATATGGGTAATTATGGGATGTGCAGTGCACCTGTGTGTGCAGTCTGTCATCTCACTGTAGGATCAAGCAGCACGTTGTGTGTGTGTGTGTGTGTGAGTGTGTGTGTGAGTGTGTGTGTGTGTGAGAGTGTGTGTGAGTGTGTGTGAGAGTGTGTGTGTGAGTGTGTGAGAGTGTGTGTGTGTGTGTGTGTGTGAGTGTGTGTGTGAGTGTGTGAGTGTGTGTGTGTGTGTGTGTGTGTGTGTGTGTGTGTGTGTGTGTGTGTGTGTGTGTGTGTGGGTCCAGATCCCCGTCTCTCCTTCCATTCTCTCTTTCCTTCTTC
>JAACJT020022535.1:21328-36526 GCA_009936485.2 Gymnarchus niloticus | reverse complement strand
ATATATAATCTTAGGATCCCATCACCGAGGTGATGAGAATACTAGAATGACTACAGTTCTCCGTAACCTAGGAGATTGGGGTTTGTAACAATTAAGATTTATAGTCCTTAGCCAGGAAATAGAACACAACATTCTAATCAAATTCCAGAAGATTCCGGGAAGACTGAGGGCCTTTTCTACACTAACTTAAGTGGAAAATGTTATAGAGATGCTAACAGTTAGCATATACGAATTAAGTAAAGATTCGGAACGAACTTCGTCCATTAACAAGTTCACATCTGAAGTACTCCTTGCATGCAGTCACAAAAGAACAAAATATAAAATGTCTTTCTGGCCATACAATACAGAACAGGAAAGAAGTCGTCTGTTTAATTCCTTGGTGCTGACTGAATCGGCTAAGGAGTCTCTAAGGATACGTAACAAACTTTACTACAAAGAGTCCAGTAGACGGCCCCCTTCTCCATATTAACAGAACATCACAGTGTGAAATCAACTCATGAGAACTGACTTTAAGCCACAAGCCAGAAAGTGGAAAAACGGAAAACATTAAGTTATAGTGCATTAATATTTATAAAAAGCAAACCAGCCCTCCGGCATGGTTTTGTACTACAGAAGATGACTTTATGAGATGTAAGTCCCAGTTTGGGTTCCCTCATAATCACACATTACACTGTGTAACAAAATGTTTACTTCTTGTTCCCGGGCAAAACTGTCATTTCTCAATTGCTTACGCCTAAAGTAAATGGAAAAGACCTATTTTTCTCTTCAAACTTTGCTTTTGTGACCTGGGCAATTGGGGGCTGATAAATGAGAGTGAATTACGTTACATTTCATTATCCAGGTCACAAAAGCAAAGTTTGAAGGGAATAACGGCCATTTTCTATACTTTTACAACACAAGCAATTAAGAAATAACACATACTACCCAGGAACAAAACTTATGTTACATAGCGTCACTGATGGCCTTGAGAGCAGCAGGTCTTGAAACGTAACCAATGAGAATGCGAAAGAACAGCCAGGAAAATGGATGGAGGAAGGCAGAGCTGGACTTCCCCTTACCAGCATGTTGTCAATGTCAGACTCTTTTTTTTGTTATTCTTAAGTGAAGCTACGCTTGTTTTCTTCTTGCTTGTGAAGGGCATTAATATTTTTTTCAGTCTTTTGGGAGTGTACTGTTTTTATGCCACACCAGACTGTTCGTTTAGCAAAGCTGTCACACATGGAAAAAAGAAAAAAAAAAAAAAAACTCGCTGTGTCGTGTGCGCGGAACTGAAAGTTTTTGCAATTGATTAGTAACCGATAGAACAAGAGTTGATAGTTTGCATATTCTGAGAGAAAAGTTACCTTTGAGAAAGAAAACCCACCAGCTAAAAAGAGGAAGACACCCATGATTGAAATTCCTCATAAAGTGCCAAAATTGTAACAGTAGTAAGAAGATGTATGGAGAAAAGCTTCCCTTATTTCCCTAGTCATGTTAGTGGGGAGGCACCAGTCTTGACTGCTGACTTATCTATTGCATACTGAGCAGAAAGCCAAAGCTCCCCCTACAAACCATGCAACTCTCCGGGTCAGAAAAACCCACGTTTAGTTGCTGGCACTCGCCGCTCTGAATGGAGGGGTTCCTCTGATGCCCAAACCTATCCAACTTCAAGGGAGAAAACAAGGACACACAGAGGATGGGAGGAATTAGGGTCAAATTGGATTTAGGGCAGCCCGATTCTCATGTGGCCGCAGGGTCCCCATCATCTTCTTCTGCAGATAGCTGGAAAAGAGAAAGGCTCTTACATGATGCTGTAGTTTGGGGGAGTTTCCTGAGCTGGACACATCGCTGCCATAATAAGAGATGTTCCTCTTGTGAGCTGGGAGGAACTCCTGCTGAGGATGAGGAGAGGAATACACACATTGTTGTGTCTTTAGTCAGCATCCTTAGGAGGGTTTGAAGTGGAACTTGGCAGTCAGGGTGTGTGACTCCCATAGCTCAGTATGAACAAGGCTGCATTATGAGTGAGATCCATGGAGCCAGTGCCCAGGGGCCTCAGCTCTTGACAGCTGCAGCACAAGCTGTATGCCAGGGCCCCTAGGGCCCTTGACACATTCAGTACCAGTGAAACACTCTGGGGCCCTCAGCACATATATGGGGGACCTCCAAAGATATGTGCACAGCGGCCTCACAGGACCATGATCCGGCCTGGATCATGAGACATTCAGTTTTGCAAAAAAGGCACAGAACAATCCATTCTGCCTTTTCGTTTTGCATTTGTTTCCCTGGAGATTATTTGCATGCATGACCTCACAGAAAAACAACCCAACCCAGGTGCTTCCGCGTGTTCAGGAACTGTTGTCACCAAAGTGAGGAAGAGCCTCTGACAGGACGCGTTGTCAGGTGTCCCCCTGGACACGTGCTTCCCTTAATCAGTCTGGCTATGGCAAAATGCTCTCAGATCAGCGTTAATATGGCGGCCACAGGTGCTACAACTGAATGGTCAGTGGGAGGCAGTTTTCGTGATCTGTCTTTCCTGGTACATTTGGAGAGCCACCGGTCTTCTTCAACACCTACCAAATTGTCCTGTGACAAGTTGAACTGGGACGGGCCTGCAATGTGCCTCCAGGTCTTGAACACAGACACACCGTCCTGGTTCACTCCGTTGCCCAACCTTGGCTGGCCGGTCACAGAAACCTACGAGGAAATGTAAATCAATAAGTGAGTCGATTCCCACTTACTGAAATAGTCTAGCTTTCATAACCATGTTCGGGAAGGCCCAAAAACCAATCACTCAGCAAAAAGTCTGAAGGTCTCCTGGTAGGTTTTGGGTTATTTTAACATTGAAAATCGGATGCAAAGTAACTTTGTGTATTTGAATACAGAGAAAACCGTTTCCCAAAATGTCCTTTAACAACGGGAATGGTGCATTTAATACTCAGCATTACCTCGGGCAAGTTCCACTGTGACTTGGATCCATCCCTCAAGTAGTAGTACACCTGACCTCTGTCATCCACAGATTTGATCCACTGTCATGGCGCAAGAAAAATGTTTTGTTAGAACACAGCTTTTTCCTGTCTGACTGACTGTCTTACAGACAAGACTTATTTCCTGTCTGGCCCACCGTCTTATAGATAAGACTATTCTAAAGTGGACCCCCTCTCCCACTGTCAAAAGCACTGAACTGGTGCCCTAGAAATGGAACCAGTTTTCCAAGCTACAGTACTTCTATACCTCCTGGACCTTTTGTCTTACAGTATGAAGTTACTTCATGCAGTCTAAAATATTATTCACAATAAAATTCACAAAGGGAAAGATACACGACTGCAATTCCTCTTAAACTCAAACTATTATTCACAAATTTATACATATGGGTATTTCTCCAAAACAAAAGCTTTCAATCACCCCAGTGACACTGACGTCTCCAGCACAATAAGATGAGAGAGAGGAAAACGAGGCTAACTGGAGAGTTTGGTTAGTAGAGGTGGTGTTGTGTTTCAGCATGGAATGGAGGTCATGATGGCATTAGACATCACTGCCAGGTTTCAGAGGGAAAGCAGGAAATGCCAAGTGTGTGCCATGTGAAGGGCTTCACAGACAAGCATATGGAGGAAACCTCATTTACATGCTATTAAAGTACACAGGCCATTTTTAAGGCAGCCTTTATTTATATGGACAATGTGACTTTCTGTGAATATGCTATCTAGCACACTTTAAGTAGCTTAGTAAGAACTTGAATTAATATTGGAATTTGTACAATGAGAAGAATGATGCATCAAACAAGCTTCACTGATATAAATAAACTGTGACATAACATGGATCAGGAGAATCTTGTACAAACCACCTTGCAGAAACCTGACCACAGTCACGTCGATTGGCTGGCCCCCTTTACCTGCTCCTGTGTGACATCACTGGTAAACACCAGCTGACCGTCCAGGTCCACAGACTGTGTCCAGCCTGTCGGGGTGCCGGAGTCTAGGCTGGCACGTGGGATGATGGTGCGGTTCCAGTGCGAAAAGCTGAAGTCTTTAGGGTAGGTAACCATCAGCCCAAGCTCCTCCGGGCTAGATGTGGGGTAATCCTCCTCAGGTAGCGGGGGCTACACGCAGAACACAGGAAGAATGACCTAGAATTCAGATCCCATTTGCCTTTCAAAAAACTGCTGTAATGTGAACCTGAGCTTTGCCGTTCCACCATTTTTATAATAACAAGACAATCACTTTTCACCCTGCCTTTCATCTGGCCACAAGGGCATCGTAGAACAATACACTGGTCACCGACATGCTACTCACCAGCACCATTCACGTTCGTCATGTATTTATAAAATACAATCGTGTTATTTTGTGTTACCAATTGTTCAGCAGTATCGATTGTCGATGTTATTTACTGTCTGCATCACAGTTAACTGAGTTTGTAGGAGGTGTGTGAGTCAGAGCTCTCTTCACTCGAACTTCAGCATCATGCAGCCCAGCGTCTCGCATCCAAAGTTGCAATGTGAGACTGTAAGGAAACCCTTTCAGGAGTCCCCTCATGAAGACCATGTGGTTGCGAACAGCTTCAGAAACCCTAAACCATAGTCATGCAAGAAGGTTTGTAATTATTCTGAACACTAACATGAAACAGGCTTCCTTTTAGCACCCATATTTCAAACTCCCATAAATGATTTGCTAAATAAGTTCAGAAGTGCCCTTGTGTTCTTGTGTTACTTAAAGCCAGTGACCTTTTGTATAACGTGTGACAACCTGTTTGCTGGTTTGTGTGGGTAACACTTTGTACTTTCTATGAACGGCATGACAGAAGACGGTCTTAACACCTCAAGCTACCGTACGCCTCAAGGCTGAAAAACGTTTCACAAAAAACAACAACAGTGCACATGTGAGCCACCACTGATCGCTAAGAAACCCTGCATGAGGCAGGCTGAGTGCCTGAGTTTCAAGTACACCTGAACCACGAATCACGCCTCCAGCGGTGCAGGAACATTCATAGATACTGCATAGGTGATGAAGGCCTTGCGTAGGACCTTTGATGGAAAATGCTGACAAATGGCTTGGCTAAAATGTGTACTTGCAGGACCTCATTTATGTGTAAATAAGAGAACCATACTTACAGGTGCATCTTCTCTGAACCTGTGAGTACCCAAAGGGTCCATAGAAGAGGAAAGTGGCCGCTCTGGGAGATCCCAAGAGGTCTCCCCTGTCACGTGATTATAGAAATAGTGGCAACCGCTGCTCTCATCAAACAACTTCTCCCAGTCTGATTCTACTAAATCAGCCAAGGAAGACAAGTGGCTTGGCAGCAAGGGGGATGGAAGATCCTCCTGGGAAAATTCTGAGTCCGTCTGTGGAGAAAATGGTTTCTCCCAGGTGGTCTGTCCAGTTAGAGGGTTGTAATAGAATTCCTGCCCACTCTCCTGGTCGGTGTGCACCTCCCACTCCTCAAAGGCCAGTGACGCTGGAGACTGAGGGCTGTTCTTCTGGAGCTCTGCTACATTAACATAAACTGCAGTCTCAGAGCCTTCATACTTAGCCTGTAGGGGAAGCCAGAGGAAAAAGAGGTCAGTGATGGCACTGCTAAGTGGCCCTAAAACCCGTAGCCACTTCAGGTAGGATTGTGTCATCCATCACCACCTGCTAAAAAATCAGGCAACAAGAATAACATATTGATCAAGTGCATCGGGCTTTAAAAGCAAGTCAAAGAGCACGGGAATCCTACAGGAGTGCAATAGTTGATCAATAATACATCTAATTTCTGCAAAATTAAAATATCAACTGATCACAAGACCATTCTCAAAGCAATCCTACGTGGGGATGGAGCCCTCAAACAGCCATGCGAAGCCTCAGATGTGGCACAATTCTAAGCAGATTTTTTTTGCAGTATGTTCTTCACTGAATTGTGAACCAAATCCATTCAATTCCATTATGACGGCAATCAAAGCATAAGGGGAGCGAACGAACGCTCTGTGCTCTAATATACAGGCCAACAGGCAGGAAGTAAGAGACGTCATCATCCCAGCGTAGTGTTTCCTAGGTGTCAACATGCTTCTTATGTTAGCCATGTGCAATATAAAGGTGACACTTTCACTATGAGCGATCAAGGTGATGACTCCAGGTAAACTTCTGGAACTGAAACTAATGTGACCAAATATGATGGCTGCTAATCTTCTGTGTTTATCAGAAATCTAAAGACTCCTCACGTTGCCCTCTGTTTAGTTCCATGGGCTTGCTGCTCTTCCAGCCTTATTTAACTGTTTTCAACACCTGGGAGAGGACTGAAATCAGAAACAAGGCAATTAAAATATTCAAAACAGCCATGTCTATAAACTGTTACTGAAGGCAAACAATCAGGACTTCAGCAGGTCTTTTGAGAGACACCACCTTGTACACAAGCCTGAAAACAGTAAAAGCAAGCCAGCCTTCAATGGAGTCTTCATAACAGATCCCTAAATGAGTCATTCACACAAATTATATCTTTTCCTTACAATATTCACCAATGATAGAGTGAAATGAGCAGAACATTAACAAAGTCATACGAGTGGTAATGGAAGCTGGAATATGGAAGAATGGGTGACACACTATATGGACAGAAGTATTAGGACACCAGTTAATGGGGGGGGGGGTCCACATACTTTAGGACGTGGGTAATTAAGCCATACCCATTGCTGAGACAGCTGTATAATTAAACACACAGCTATGCAATCTTCAGCAACAAACACTGGTCATACTGAAAAGATTAGTGACTTTCGATGTGGCACCACCATAAGATACCACCTTCCCAACAAGTCAGTATCAAATTTCTGCCTTGGTGAACTGCAAGTGAACTGATTGCGATATGGAAACTTCCATAAACAACAAGAGTTCAGTTGTGATGTCATAGGCCACACAAACAGAAAGGGACCTGATGACCCAACATCAACACTCAACCTCACTGATGCTGTTATGGCTAAATGACAGCAAATGCCACCAAAGATATTCAAACATCTAGTGTAAAGCCTTTCCCAAAGAGTGGAGGCAAAGGAGGACCAACTTCTTATTTATACCCTTGGTTTTAGAGTGAGATATTACACAGGCATGTGTCCCAATACTTTTGTCCATATAGTGTAGATAAACACAACATCATTCTAAAAAATGTATATCAAGTTTGAGAATGAATTGGTGAAGTATCTGCAGACTCAGCGAGCAACACAACAGACGTGTTCATAAGAACACAAAAGGAATATTTTTAGTTTGACTTTCATCTACTGTCTCACAGAGCAGTGCTTAAAAATGGAGCAGAGCACATTTAGATGCGTGACTGCCCGCCCAATTGTGTTGCTGGGGAGGAATTTATAAACGCGTTTCTCAGTCAGACTTTCTTGCACAAAGCCAGTTCAGGAAATGCAGAGAGAGAGAGAGAGAGAGAGAGAGAGAGAGAGAGAGAGAGGGAGGGCCCAGGCCGCCCAGACCGCAGTTAAGCAGCCCTGCCACCTGCTCACATCGCTTGCCTGCTGATACCATGCGTAGCCCCCAAGCAGCAACCAGATGGGTGCAGGCAGCATGCAGGCAATGGCACCACAAACCATACCAAACCACAGCAGAAAAAGCTGCAGGTACTTCTGTTACAATGAATGGTTGTCTGGTTAAACAGGGGGAACATTCCCTCCAGGGTATATCCCCGTCTTGTGCCTTATGCTGCCCCCCAAAGCCTGACTAGGATGGATGGATGGACAGGTAGCAACAAACATTCACAACAGAATGAGTTATGCTGAAGATGTTAATGACTTTCAATGTGGTTCCATAACAGGCTGCTACCTTTACAACAAATCAGTTTGCCAAATTTCTGCCCTGGTCAACTTGTGAAGTGGGACTGTTGAGAAGCAGCAAGAGTTCAGTTGTGATGTGCAGGCCACATGAAGAGAATGGGACCTGATCGGCCGACACCAATACTCAACCCCACTTTCGCTGTTATGCCAAATCCCACAAACAACGTTCCAGCATCTAATGGAAAGCTTTCACAGAAGAGTAAAGGCTATTATAGCGGCAAAGGGAGAATTAACTTCCTATTTATATCCAGAACTCTGCAAGAAGATTTTGAACAGGCAGGCGTCTGCATACCTTTGGCCATACATTGTAGACAAATAAATTGATAATAAATTACTTTCATTGAGAAAGTCATCTGGCACAGGGTTACTCAAGTTAAATAATGATTGTCAAGTTGCTTAACTGAGCACCAGAAGATTAAGTCGAAACCAGACGACTTCCAGTTTGCATCTCTGATGCTATTTTAAGATTATGTATGTCTCCCTCCATCTCCCTGTACATGTACCAGACTGGGGACAGACAAGTGAGAGAAATGGTTAGCAAAGAGCAAATCCGGTCCTCTAAGTACCATCTAACAATGGTTACGTTCATCATGATGCTGTTGGACACCAAACTGTAATTATTTTCATACATTCACAGTCAGACAGGGAATGTAAACTCATTATGCTAAAGATGCAAGCACTGTAGCTGCCTCACGTCATCATTGTGAAATTGTGGACCTTCAAATCATGCTGATCAAAAACGCCAAGATTCAGGGGCCTTACACTCAACCTGCAACAGAATCAAGACAACAGAAGCTAACATTCATCAGGGGCTTCTCCATTCAGCATGTACTCTTAACCCAGTGAGATGTTCCTGAAGCAGCTTTAAAACATCTCCAGCCTGTGTGTGTGGAAGGGTCCTGAAATGTGGTTAAGGGAGGTACAGACAGCAGTCCCCCAAAGTGTGCCTGAAATTCTGTTCTTCATCCCTGGCCCGTTTCTTCTGGTAGGGTGGCTCAGTTGGCCAACTGTTAACTGTAGTCAATCATGGTTAAGCTGTTGCTCAGGAGAAGTGGGTGGAGTGGGCAGAGAATGCGACGCGCATGATGAAATGTAGAAAAAAAAGGTCACAGTTCTTTATATTTAATGATTTACCAGGGTTAATTTGTCAGAGATCAGCTACTAAGCGGGCAATTTTAAGTTCCACAGAACTTTACAAAGTTTATAATTGTCATCCATTCCTTATTGCTCATCATCTCAGTGGAACGGTCATCGCAACTCGTGACTGTACTTCAACAGACAGTTGCAAAGGATCTAAATGTAATGAATTTACACTGACCCACCACAGACACGTGACAGAAATAACAACCCTCTGTCCTTAGGCGCACCCCTCCCCCCACCGTGAAAACCACAGACAGTGTGGCAACTGTTGAGTGAAACTGTATATATGTTATGAACAAAACTGATGCTGACCAAACTGTCTACACAGACACGCCAGCCCTTTATTTGGTGTTCATGTCTGCTGCGAGGCTGCAGAGTCTGCAAGGTGTGAGGAGCTGAAGAGCACAGCGGAAGTCAACTGCAAAGCATGTCTTTTTCACAAAGAAAAAAACATCAAAAAAGGCTTTGAGAGCAAAGACGTCAGCGGTAGATAATTTGCAATAAAATGAACATCACCGCAGGCCAGTAACATATCCTGACGTGTAGTTTGCATGTTAACAGGCACTGGTTGTCCGTCTCATGCGCCAGGATGAGAAGGTCCTGACCGTTTCCAGAATTACAAGCCCAGAGGCTGAAAAGCCTACATTTTCACACAGTTAACTGAAAAGCACTGAACTTCAGGCAACCTCAAACTGCAGGAAGGAAAGAGAGAGATGGGGTGGAACATACCTGGTTATTGACAGACAGAGTCATGGCTCTTAGCCTGAAACCACCTCGATCTCCAAACGTGACATCAACCATGCTGTTCTGGAGAGACTGCCAAACTGGGAAGTACCCTGGTAAACCCTGAAGGTACCGGTCCGTACGAGATGGAGACTGGCACGTGCACACAGACACAGCCTCAAGCAAGCTGCACCATTCTCGCCTCCCCCAACTAATTATGGTGTATGCTCGTATAAACAGAAAAGAGAACTCTCTGGCTAGACCATAAGCCAGTGTGGGAGGGAGTGACATGGCAAGAGAAATCGAGGGCAGGTCATTTCTGCTGTTTCCTGCAGCTATGCAACAGGAAGTGTTGGCATGGAAACAAATCTTCTAGAATGTCATTAACTTAAATGGCAAATTAAATTAATTGGTTGAGACAGAAGTTAAAAGAAAAAAATGTTTACTGCTGTACTTTTCTTATTATTTGCCAAGTATTCATTTCTGCATTTTTCCCAACCTAAATTTTTTTTTATTCATAATACTGATTTAACGTTTTGTTACCCCATCTGAATGAGCGAGAAGGTGCTAAGACTCAGTAATGTCAAACTCACAAACTAAAATGCAAAATTTAAAGAAGATGGGAGGGGTTTACTGCTCCTGCATCAAAGTATACAGTAGATACCACAAAGTGTCCCTTGATTCATAGAGCAAGGAATCATTCTTGAATTCAACTTATTGGCTGCATACAAGGACATCTGCTGGAAATCACTACTCTGAGGCCATCAGGGTAAGATTCTGGGATGCAAGCTTGTCAGCTCTGAAAGCTTTAACTAGGTGCCGCTCAACTGAAACTTCTCAATTCATCCTGGAAGAAACATTAACCTGAGACCACAGCATTAAGTCTGACTGGGGTTATGACGATGGATGAAAAATCCATGGATGTTCACAGTGACACCCGTGCAAACCAGGAAGCTCCACATCTCAGGACACAGGAGAAAACTGCACTTTGACCACACAATTTATCACCAACAGGGGGCAGCAAATAAATGATATTTCCTTTGCAGGCTTCCACTAGACCTTCTACAAGCAACATCAGGCTACCTGGGGTGAGGGGTGTGGCATCGTTGCTGCAGCTGGTCCTGTTCAAGGAACTGGACATCATAACAATCTCACAAGCCAGCCTCCATCGACCATGTATTCATACTTTTCCCCCCACTATTTTATAGACCGTTACTCAGTGAGAGAGCCTTTCGCCATGCACTCAATTCAATGTCCCCCCTCAGGAATTCAGCTTGTGAAAGTGGAGTTCAGTTTTTTAACATGTTCCTTTTTTAACATTTCTTTTCATTATTTTGTCTCGCTCCTGTGTCTTGGCTGATCAAAGCAGAAATGGGGAGTGTTTTAAATCACTCCAGACTGAATCCAGCTATTTAGCTGGTCAGGTGTGAACAGCCAAAACCTCTCGCCTTTACTGAACCATGTAGTTGGGTGGAATGCCAGTTTTGTGTGTTTTGTTTAGAGTCTCATACTAGGCACCAGCGTTTTTGTGCTTGAACTGCATTATTTGTTTAACAGCACTGTACTGTATAGGTTTTCGGCCTACTACCTTGAAGCATACACGCGTGGTAACACGGTGTAGCTCCACAACTAATCTATTTCCTCTTCAGGTGAAAATTTTTATTAGTTTTTGTCTAAATTTCACTTCTCCCTCGGTTGAAAAACCAAAAAAAAGGCCGAAAGAAGTTCTGGGAGAGTAAAGAACTCTGGGAAACGCCTTTTATCTGAAAGTGAAAGAGCCTGAAGGACTTCCCCCTTTTTCTTTGTGAACAACAGCTGTCCTTTAAGAGAAGAGCCGCAAGCAAGTGATGAGGCCTGCGTGACGGGGATGGCAACGAAGTGCGGGAGAGCCAGCCGTTAACCCCTTCCCTCCCAGTGCCTCAGTGGAAGCAGTACCGGAGTGGAGACAACGCCTGACCAGCCTGGACCTTTGACATGAGCCAGCCCAGGGTTTCAGGCTCGCCGCCTGCTTTGTTACATAACTGCTTTTACCGTCACCTAGCAAACCAGTGAACCAAATGGGGCCAGAATCACGCCAGCCAGCAGACAGTCGGCCCTTTGACTGGCTCTGAATTTGCCTGCCATTACGTCATTCCTGCGGCTCTGAATTCCCAAGTAGCCGATGGGATGCTGTGTGTGATAGGTGTGAAGTAGAAACTGCACTACATGCTCATTGGTAGACTCAGAACGTGCCTCCTTCCTGCACTCTCTGCTGAGGCTGCTCCTCTTTAACGTTCCTACCGCTACAAAACTTGTTTGATCAGCATGGCCAGTCTGATCATATGCCTGCAGTTACATTCTAATCAACTTTGCACCACAGCAGTCCAACGAGACGACAGGAAAATAAGTGTGAAAACTTAAATATGATTTACATAAACAGGCTGGAACTCCAGACTCTCTGATCCCAACTGCTGGAAAAATGCATAGAACAGAATTCTTAAGGTAAAAGCAAAATATTATTTTGAAAAGGAGATGCAACATCACTTCCTCGTGTTATGTCTGCTTTTCACGTCCACAGTAAAAAAACATACTGTGAAATGGCAGTAATAACGGAACGTGCTGATGACTGATTATGTCAGCTATGGATAACAGATTTGAAAGACTGATTGTAGCATCTTTTGTTTCTATACTGGGGACCTTGTTACTGTTGTCATATGCTAGATTGAATATTTTCAATTGAATCTCTGGAGCAGATGATAAGCAGCCGTGGTATTGACAATAAGTAAGCTTCCACTTGTCTGTGACAACATGGTGTTCTCAAAACACAAATGAGCATCTATAGATGCCAGACTGATTCAGAGGTGCACGACTGCTCTTCCTAGTGACAATGATCAATTTTGTTTTTTCAGCCAAGGAAAGAAAATATTTTCACCCTGTTATCGTGTAGTAACAATGTACCTGGCCTGTCACCAGTGAGATTTTGGATGTGGTATGTAGTTCCGTGAAGAGTTTTTGCTAACCAAATTGTGGTCTGGCATTCTCTTACAAAGGGTTTGACAAAGGTCCTCTTCCTGCCCATGTAACTAGGAGGACAAGAAGTACAGGCTGTTGGCCGAGCTTCCATAAATGCATCAACACAAGACAACGAAGCCGCACTCGCTGAACTGTGTTGAGGTTGCCATCCAAACTGCCCATCAGCTTCGAGCCACCTGTCTGAACTCTGGGAGAGTGACTAACACACCTGACAGCTGTTCATGGGAAAAGGGACAGAGAGAAAAACTAAGTGGGTGTACCAGTGTCATAGCAAAACAATGTTGCTGTTGCAATGGAGACTGCTCTTTCAAGTCATGCAAGGGAATGTGCATGCCAAGGAAGAGAGACGGAGTCTGACATCTCACCTGCCCACTCCTCCTGACATCAGCACGTTCTCACATCGCTCCCTTTCTGGAGCGAGAACAGAGGTGTCCTGTGGTGAGACAGCCCCACAATACCTGTCAGGGCAGTTTTGTGGTATTTTCCCTAATCCATGGTGAGGCGTTGGAGAACAAGCCTAGCCCTTGGACTCCTTTGAGCAGTCTCCCAGGCAGAGGGCCTGCAGGGCAAAAATGCCCGCCTCGAGATAAATGAGTGCTGTGCCACGGGCGGGTTGCGTCTGTGATGTGGAGGAGCCCGCATTCCTCACGCTCGGGTCGAGTGAGGGCGGTGCCCAGTCATCGCAGCCCTCGTTCAAACGAAACAGAGGTGCCTGTCATGATAATGGGGGCGCAATTCAACCGAATTTGACTGAAAGTGATACCAAAAATTAAACATATTTAAATCTAAGGTATACAACTGCAGAAAGACAATATACATCTGCATACCTCAGTACAGAACATTTTCAAACAAGTAGTGTCGTTTTCTAATGGCTCGCTGAAACATGGTGTGATGGAGCCAAAATCCACAGCCACGAAACACGGTGAATGCCTTTCAGCAGAAACTAGTTTAATCTAAAAGCTGCCGCAGAGCGTCAACAAGAAGGCTGCCCAGTCCCTCGCACAGCTAAGACAGAATCGGTGAACATATCTAAAGGATCGATGTATAAAACCTACATAGTGCTGATTTATGGTGAAGGGTTCATGTGGGTCACACGTAATTTAACATTCCTGGAGACATACAGTGCCTTACCTTGACACCCCCCCAAAATGTATGCCCACTTTAGTGAATCCGACAGACAATGGCACATGAGCCGTGAAGCTGTCAGCTTTCTTTACGTGGACCAGACTTCTGCAGCGGTTCAGCGTCTGCGGCTCTCAGCTGAGTCACTGCTGACCAGTTCTAATAAGAATGATACTTATTCATATACAGTAATTCAGCACATGAACACATTCACAGAGACACAATGCCAAGTATTAAACATACAAAACTTACACCCATTTATGTTTATGGATATGCTTCTTTCGAAAACCCTTTCATAATGATTGAGACTTTTATTTATGTACAGCTCTTCTGTACGGCGACCCTCACCAGGAGAAGCAGTGAGAAGGTGATGCTGACATGGGAGACCTGAGCCACACGTTCGCTGCTCAGACGACCGCATCCATGTAAACTAGGCAGACATATTTTAGAAAATAAATCAACGTCAGATTGCTCCTGAATGAAATTTTGTAAAGTAAAATATGCGTGTGTGAATAATTGACCTTACATCAATTATTACAGGTTGTTCCACGCAGACACACTTTCCTTAACGTTTCCTTAACGACTTCGAGGGAAATAAATCCCATTAAAGAGTTAAAGGAATCAAAATGACTTATCTGAAAGTTATTTTACCTAATGCTGTTCCACTTCTGGTCTACACACACGTCCAGCACCCGTAAGAAGAGTCATCCTCACGCACCAATACGTCCGTCTCTACTTCATTTGGCATCTTGAACTATACGGAGCTGAGGTGCTGTCCTACCTTCAGGGACACCCCGGTGACGCTGCCGTCTTCCTGAAGCCTGGCCGTGTATCCGAATCCAGGTCAGGGTCTGGCTGTTGGACCGCGGAACCCAGAGAAGCGCGATACTTCGGCTGGCCGGTCTCTCCGGACCCCGACCTTCGCTCTCAGCCACCAGGTAGTATCTGTCACCCTTTCGGGAGTGGCGTGCACTTTACAGCCACCTTAACTCTTTCTAGGCCGGGACTTCGTCATTCAGTAACACAAACCTGCCTGTAATACGTGTAGCTTTCAGAAAACCGCGCTTAAGTCCGAAGGCATGTAACCTCCCACAAACGAAACCCTAGGGACGATTTATAAGAAAGGCAACAAACAGGAGGTAAATGCTGTTAAAACTACCGCCAGTGCCCTGTCTGATGGACCCTAAGACGGCGTGAAATAACTTAAAGTCTGTTTAGTGTTGGCCAACGATACGCAGTAAAGTTCTACTGCAAAATAAGCACACTTAAGATACACGTTTATCTAACTAGGTATGAAGATTCACCGGCTACACAGAGATAGACGTGTATCTGACCACAGGTGAAGACTCACCGGCTACACAGAGATAGACGTGTATCTGACCACAGGTGAAGACTCACCGGCTACACAGAGATAGACGTGTATC
>JAACJT020022535.1:0-20711 GCA_009936485.2 Gymnarchus niloticus | reverse complement strand
GACTCACCGACTACACAGAGATACACGTGTATCTGACCACAGGCGAAGACTCACCGACTACACAGAGATAGACGTGTATCTGACCACAGGTGAAGACTCACCGGCTACACAGAGATACACGTGTATCTGACCACAGGTGAAGACTCACCGACTACACAGAGATAGACGTGTATCTAACCGTACATGCAGATATAACACCTGGCTGATGAAGACTAGACTGTACAAAAGGTCTTCATCACAGGGTGACTTTGTGGATTCTCTATTTCACGATAATTTAACATCCACGAGGATCATCAAATTTGATATGAAGAACAGTGAGTGTTTCCGGGGAAATTTAATGATTCTTGTATTTAAATTTAGCTATATTTCAGTTACACACAGACAAACATCAGAGGTTTATGCCTGCTTGAGCAGTCAAACACTATACAGCATTTTTACCGGAGTAAAGTCATTAAAATATCTGCGCTCCGTACATACTCTACTATGTGACACGCTAATTAAGGGAACTTTTCAAATACCCCTTTAACAATAAAATGGATTGTGTGGACAACGTAGTTATTTAATATAGGCCTGGAGAAAAATGATATTGCTCAGAAACTACATTTGTCGATGGTGCTTGGCCTGGGTATACAGTGTGAGGAAATGCGGCTTCCTCTTATTAGAAGCTGAATAATCAGTATTTTCTTTGTTATGCTCAGCAGGTCCTCAGGCATAATTGCTAACCATTCTGAAGTTTTGCTTTTGCCAACACTGAAGAAGTGCAGAGAAGTCAGACGAACAATTCTCCATGTAGTGGTACACAGCAGGCAGGAATTTTACATTTAAACGTTTAGTCTGACAGTTATACCAAGACATGCTTATTAAAACTGCTTTTGTTCAAGGATTATTTTATGCAATTCTGGAAAATAATGTCGTTACATATTTCACTTGTCAAGCATCTTACACCCTGAAGTAATTACATGAGCACTGTGAACTGATTGTTGGTACGTTAATTAAATTTTTATGGGGAACTCCACCACCAATAGTTTGCAGGTGTTCAAACCATCCATTTAGACTGTCTGTGGAAAATAACTCTTGTGCAACAAAGTCCCGTGTTAATATTCTGCATCAGCAAGAGGAGTTATGTTGATCCTGACTCGTAAAGCTCACGCCATTCTTCCAGATCGCAAACCCAAATCCTGCAGTTCACACTGAGTTTGCCCTCACGTATAGTATGCCTATAGTTATCTTTGTGAATGACGTGTGTGTTTGTGATTGATTGATTGATTGATTGACTGAAGCTTGGAGACTAATGGTAATCATTTCATAATCAGGTTCTGTTTTATTAGTCATGTATGTTCAGAGTAGGGATAAGGGATAGTATAGAAATTATAACAATAAAAATCTGCAAATAAGGCAAGATTACAGTATTTAAAGCCACTTTCTTAAATGGGGCTAAGTTTGCTGAGGGATAATTAATGTAGTTCTAATGAGGTTCCTGAATTTTAGTGATGGTAGCTTTTATTTGCCCAAGAAAGTGTTCTGGTAACAACCTTCCTCACTTGAGAAAGCCTTACAGAATGTTTGTCAATAACAGCACAACAACAATAGCTAGCGTAAGATTACAAAATCTCATATGATAGCAAAAACACAACGTTGATCGAAATATGACTGTTCATTTCTGTACACATTTGTGGGGTTTTTTTATATATATATTTTAGTCCTTCTTTTAGTGATTAGGTGGCTTAACACAATGCCCTCTGGGTAATATCCTCTGAAAAACACCCAAAATGCCTTCAGCTAAGTTTCCAGGTGCATATATTATGAGGATCTGTCAGTTGTTATCATGAAAGGAAACACAATTGTTCAGCATCGTTGTAGTCCTGTCCCAGGACAGCTGGCCAGTCACTTTGAGGTACCACTAGATGAAAAGACTCAGCCCTTGACCACTCCTTAGCGATGAGCACAGACTCGAGGAGAAGGAATGTGTATGACAGATATGGCACATACTGCCCATGTCTGACCTGAAGAGAGCCAGGGAAGGTCTAGCAACTGCTTCACGCTTGCCTAGTTTTACTGTATGCCTGAGTCCCTGAATCATTTATTGTATCAAGTTGTTCCCTCTGAGAGAGGAACCTGCCAGTAAACATTTTAATTGAGCGGTTCCTTCTCTTCCAGGCAGCGTGGATTCTTTAGATCCATCTCAAAGATAAGGGCCTTGTGGAGATTTTGGAGACTTGTAACATAAACCCCCCTCTAAACAGGAACATACAATAGATGTTTATTAAGATGGGTTTTGGCTGCAGATAGCAAAAACCTGTAAAGCTGTTTAGAACTTGTAGCACTGTTTAAAGTCACCTTCTTTCTTATTCTTGATAAGTAATTGGGATCTGACTGCTCGATTTTCAGATTGCCATGGTTTTTTTCAAAGTGTTTCCAAGATGACCAAGCACACACACAAGCGAGAACAGGACCACCCTTTGTTGGTCCAACGGAAGCCAGTCCCAACACAGAACACACAGGATTACATGATGTGGGCAATTTTGTTTCACCACTTCAAGTAAACCGGATGTTTTTGGACTGTGGAAGGAAATTAGAGAACCCAGAGGAAAGCCAGACAGACATGGACTGAACATGTAACTTCCACACTGAGTGAGCAGGGCTGGGAACTGCATTCGTGACACTGGATGTACGAGGCTACAGTGCTGCTGATGATAATAATAATAATAATAATAATAATAGGAAGGCGCGGTAGCTCACCGGCGAGCACTGTTGCCGGTGGCTTGAATTCCGCCTCTGCTCTGTGTTTAAGGAGGTTCCATGTTCAACCCCGTGTTGTGTGGGTTTTCTCTGGGTACTCTGCTTTCCTCCCACAGTCCAAAGATATGCAGATAGGCTAACTGGTGTCTCTAAATTGCCCATATAGTGTGATTGTGTGTGTGTGTCCAGTGATGGACAGAGAGCCATGCTGTTTAAGGAAGTGGTGGTATTTAATACTCAACAAAATTTAAGGACATGGATTGGGTCTAAAATGTAAATTTTCCTCTCTAGTGAAGGTAATTTTGTAACATATAAACAAAATAATTATATTTGTTTGTATATTCATTTATTATTAACATGTATTAGGTATTGTAATTATTTATTCTGCATTTGCATTGTCCCCAAAAAAGCAAACAGCGCCCTCTAGTGTATAACACAAACAAATTCGGTCCCGTCTCTAATTTAAACCGGCTGATTTTTTGTGGACTTTAATAAACATCCATCCATTCATCCAAGGCTGAGGTACACCCTGGATGGGATGACACTTTGTTGTATACTTAACTTCAATTCTCTCATTATTGCAAATGAACGACTTACTACTTTTTGTTATTAAGAAAATGTTAGAAGTAATGACATAAACAAATCTTGGATATCCCACAAATCCTTTAATGTCTAATCCCTGGATACTCAGCGCTCAGCAGATGGCTGCTCATAGAACCAGCAATGCGTTTCCTCTCTTTAGAATGTTAGCTCTTATACCCATAGCTGTACTGCCAAGTCAATGACATTGTGTGCTTGTGTGTCAGCTGAAATATGTTAGTAACATGTGTGTTTTTTACGCTTGTTAGATGAAAGTAGAATGATGGCTTTTACCTGTGCTGAAGCTGGATAAGGAACTGGAATCAAAGCTGTAATGGAAGGTGGATCCGACGCTAGGCTGGCAGCCGGAGGGACATCGTTTTCTGTCTCCTCTGAGGTCTTTAATTCAATGTCCTTGATGTCCTCTGTAAATTCATAAACATTCTCAGACAGTTGGCTGTTCTCCAGTGATGGTTTTGTCTGCTTCTCAAGTTCCTTCTGCTCAGCACCTTTAATAATGAGGGCATCGACTGGTTTCACCTGCGTTGGCCTTATAATTGCGTCTGCTGGATTGAAACTGGGCACTCGAGACCTTGGGGGAAGATTCTGACAGTCATCTTCCGCTACCTGGGAGCCAAGTGAAGTATCAGGGGTGAAACTACACCTCTTTATGTGCTGCCAACTGTCTCCTAAGGAGTGAGATCGTGTTCTTCTTTCACCGACACTCAGGTCCTTAAGACTGCGAGCTAAGTCAGGGATATCTTGAGGGATGCCGAATGTTGACATTCGGATTATAGGATTTGCTCCGCAGTTTGCGGACGGCCGTACTCGGATCGTTACTTCATTCGGCTTCTGGGCAGGCAAATCCACATGCTTTCGCAGAAGATCCGAGGTTATCTGGCCATGGAGAGGTGATGGAACATTGGAAGGGAGTTCTTTGACATACTGGGCCGGAACATAGAAGGGTTTTGTCTTCTCATCCTTGCGGACGTGCCACCAGTGGTTGTTGGTTTTGCACAGTAAGATGTATCGCTCATTTGGCCTGATGGACACAAGCCCACCATCTCTGGTTGTGTACTCATACTCATATTCGACAAGCACCAGATCCTGGCTGGGTGTGGCAGTCATTTTGCCCACCAAAATATGGCCTTGAAATGATCACGGATTGAGAGGGGTCATCGCTGTAAATTGAAGAGAAGAAACAACATGTAGTTATAAGAAACCTACTGCATATCAGTAGTCAGTGACATTCCTTCTTCAGCCACTATGTACAGTATGTATGATAGTCACAATCCACACCCAGTGGTCAGAAGAAAATAAGATTCTGTAGTGACATTTTTTGGCCGATAGGTGGCTCTGTTTACCTGTGAATTTCTTGTGTTTGGCCATGTGACATTTGTGAGGCCAGTAAAATAAATGCTGCCGGCGACTTTCTCATGTCTGTGTCATTTGTGCTCACTGTGCATCGTGAAATGCTTGTTGACAGCATGTACAGTATAATAAAGTACAAACTGGAGCACTAATAATATAACAACACCAAAACATTAAAGCTTTCTCACTCTCCCAGCAGCAGTCGACCCAGGTCACCTCAGAAGACAGCGGATGAATCGAATTACTGAGAGCCGAATTAATGCAAATTCTTAAGTGGGCTGTTTTTGTATATTTTCCAGGTGTGTTTAGCTGTCTTGTGCCTGGGCTGCTCTGTAGTGCGTGAACATCAGCTGTGACAGGAAGCAACACAACCGCACAATTGCCGCACAACCCGGCACAAAGAAGATGGGAGGCTCACAGATAGAAACTCATGGCACAGGAAACCTCTGTAACTGCCGAGGTAAATATCAGTACTGTCTCACCCATCGTCTCGGTTCTCCATATATGGCCTTGTGTAAGTCAGAAATATGGCAGACAGACACCTCAGTCGATAAACACGGCTCTGCGATGATTCTGTGACACGGCTTCTCCAAAAACTTTGGCTTATCTTTAATTACGCCATGGCTTGATTTTATGAACACTTTGTCATGAACTTTGTGCAGTGTTACTTTTTTCCTGGTTACACTGGTGGATTTTACTCAGTTTAAAAAATTAAACCCAGTGATCCACTGTATCACACTAATAATTCTGCCACCACAGGATGATATCACATGCGTCAAAGATTAGCCATATAAATTTGCTTCGATGAGTAAAACATTACATATTATAACATTTATAGAGGATAGTCACTGATGATATTGCATGAATATTCAGAATGCTGACAGTTCAGGAAACAAACACGTCTCATTCAACTCTCCCCATTTCTCTTTGTTTACTATGTTCCATCCGGTCAACTTGGCCTGTGGAAAAATGATTTTATTGTATATCAGGATCCCGGTTGAGTGACAGGTTATGAGATGCGTACGCGCGACTTCTCCGTTCACAGACTCGCAAACCCAACCCGGCTAAAACATTAGCATGGCCATCAGTCATCTTTGCAGAGACTCGCCTGAGCAGGGACTAGAGGAAAGCTGGCACTGTTTGACTGATTCTGAAGAAGAGCGGCTGGCAGAGTGGTAAAGCAAAGCTATCGGGGGACACGACAGTCATGCAGAGAATGACCTAGATGTTGTGCTTTGTCAGGTAAAAATAGACACAAGGGTTTTTCGGCAGTCTTTCTCAGCTACTAAAACCTTGAACCTGGTCAGCAGTGACCATTGTCTTTTACTCACTGCAGTAAAAGTGCCATTTTAACGTAACCCCTGTTCTAGTTTGAGTCGCTTTCAGTTACGAGACACAAACGTTTGCAGTGTTTTGGGAACAAGCTGAGTGAGGCCTTCCTTCATCAGGCACATTGTGGATCTGGAAACCTGTTAAATCTTTGCTGCCTGTATTCCAGACAGAATGCCCATGAGTGAAAATGGCCACTGAGAGAAATGGCCATTATCAAGGTTACAGTTTTTTAAGGCGAAGTTGATATAATGTTAAGCTTTGGATGTCAGCTGTGCCACCTGCCTTTCAAATCCAGCTGGGGACCCACAGAATGTCAACAGCAATGCTATAGAACACAGTGACCCCTGGCGTTCTTCTCAGACCCCCCCGGCCCCCCAACGCAGTCACTCTTCAGTATATCAAGATAAACTGCAGCTTTAAAATTGTCCTTCTGGAACGGTGAATAACATATTGTATGAGATGTTAAACCAGCTTTGAGCGTAATCCTCAACATATTGTATCCGGCAAAGTTGAAGAATGTGAGTAAAAGAGTAAATAAATAGCTACCTGTCGAACTGATGAGGTTGATCCGTGGTCCATGGGTGGGTTTGTGCAGCCTCATCCCAGTGTACGGTCTCTCGCCACTTTTGTAGAAGAATCCCAGGCTACAGCTATGGGTTCTTTTCTGTACCTTCTCTCTTAACCAGCTACATCTCTGCTTCCCTTCTTTCTTTTCTTCTTTCTTTCTTTCTGATCCCCACCCCACCCACCCAAACTCTCCGAGCTGATGGGGTGGTTCTTGGGGCTCCAGCGCTGATGTGTTCAGCTGTTTTTGTGCCGGAGTTTGCCGTGTGAGTGCATTTCAGCCTGCCTGCCTCAGACTGCGCTCATTTCCTCTTCCGATACACGGAGAGAGGCTTCAGAGGACTGCAAAGGCAGGGGTGAAAAGAAATGTGTGGGACTTAGGAGGGGGCAGGAGCCGTTATTTTAAAATTGTGAGATAACATGAAGAGATGTAACAAGTGCACTCCAGTCCTAGTCACTGAGAGTTCCCATACTTTTGGTCCCATGTGCTGCTTGTCTTTCTGGAGGGCTTGAGATGCCTTCCATGTAGAACAGTTATCAAACCGAAAGGGAATGATGACATCACAACAGAGTGTAATTTCAAACGGTTAAGGACTTCTTACTGTATCCCATTTCCACAGAAACATGTGCAGGTGGCATTTATATCAAGCTCTACAAAAAGTTGTTTTCTTTATACCGTAGGATTACAGTACAGGTTAACACCATAAATTACACAGAGACACCAACAGATGAGAATGGAGAACATACTGTACCACTTTTGAAGTAAATTTCTAAACTTTAAAGTCAGGCTTGGAAGACTGTGGTCATATCACCATGAGATTATTAGGTGACCACATGACTTGAGCATGACCAGAAGAATTAAATGTACGGAAAGTAGCGGAAAACTGAATAAGTTAGGCACTCAGTAAGGAATTACCTTGCTGAATGATAAGTGCTACTGTCCCACAGTTTCAGAAAATATGGCTCAAACCAAAACTGCCTTGAAGTATTACAACACTTTGAAAAAGTAGTAACATGGCAGTCGTGCAAGTAAATCCTCAGTTATGCTGTTGATTGTTTGCGAGTCCCTCAAGAGGATTCCTGTTACAAAATATTGCCAGTTGCCATGGATGAGGGATCTAAAATCTATTAATAACCCATGTCAGATTCACACCCTATTAATGTTCAGTTTTTCCTGTCTAGGTAAACCAGCTTTCTGTCATTCACTGGAAGCTGATGACTGTGGAAAAACACACACTCGTGCTCAGGATCACTCCTCCCAAATATTGATGAGTCACAAGTGACAGAGTGAGTTCATCCTTTCATCCACAAGCAGCACCGAGGGAGCATGGCGCCATCGGCTTTAGGGCTTGAGGCACATGAATTAAAGTAGCCTCCTGACAGCCTGGCTGATGTGTGTGAATGTATCCATTTGAGACTTGATGTTATCAGATAAAATACATAATTACAGTGGAAGGAAGCGGAACAGCAGGTAAAATGCGAGTCGAAGGATCTAAACAGAGGAGAATTTAGTACTGTGGATATGGACAAGTTATAAATACATTTCTAAACATATTTAGGTACATGTTGTTTTGTTAGGCATAAGCAGAGTTTTTGCCTTCAGGTCAGTGAACAGCCTCTCATCTGGACATGTCCGTCCTCCACAGAGGGGTTCTGATCGTTTACCTCCATCCAGACGGGAAACTCAAGACCACCACTGTCCCGGAAGATATGCAAGCCACAGTTCTGCCTAAATTTGAAATTATCCACAAAAAATGAATTGTGGAGTCAGTTCCTGATGATCGCTTGTACCAGAGGGAGAAGACTTCAAAAGCAGACTTTCAGCAAGACAGTGAGGTGGAATGCATTTCTAATGATGTCTTCACCCAGATTACACTGGGAAAGTCACCCTTGTCACACTCCCTGCTAAATGGAGCCCCCCACCCACTCTATTTCCAATCAAGTCACTTCAAAACTCGAATCCCACTCTTAGCGGGAGGTAGGAGTAAGTCAGATTGGAAGGTGGGGCAGAGGTGACCCTGTCTTTAATGTTTTTGAAGATTCCAACCCCGTGGCCCAGTGCTGCATAAGCAGCAGTAAGATGGATGGATTTTCCACTTTCCAGTAAAGACATATAATTATTCAGGTCTCTTGTGTGACACATGGTGCAACAAGTTAAACAATATATATCTTGTTGATCATAATCCGATGTTACCTTGTCACAGATGTGGCATTGTGGGTGTGAACAGTGCTAAAGCATGACTCTATGCACGAGACATGCAGAGGAAATTCCTGTGACTCCTTCACAGAGTAGACCTTATATTTATTTTTATTTTTTTTTGCCTCTGCAGAACTTGCAGGGAATGAAAGGTGGCCAGTGATGTGTTCTGCAGATGTCAAACTCCGTTTGGTCCTGTCTGGTCGGTCCACTGCAATGTGGCTCTGAATTCAGAGCCAGGCCTCTCTGAATCATGAAGTGGTACTGTCGTGCTTTGTCACCCCATTTTACTAAGGCCCCATGGTGCCCAAGGACAGCCACTGAAAAGCTGTAAGAACCATGAAAATTGGACCAGAACAGCGCCTTCAAACAAAGGACAGAGAAGTTGGATAAAACATCAGTTTTGCAGTGATGTTAAAAAAGAATTCTGCTTTTTCTTATTAGGACACCTGTGTTTTGAATTTAGGTTGTAAACTGAATTGTACCTCGTGGCTTTTTAATCCAACTTTTTGGGACACTTCAGCATAACGGCCGAACCGCCATTCTCTCTGATGGCACAGAGCAAAGGACTCACATTACATTTCCTTGCACACCATAAGTGCAAAAGTTTCTGTCTGCGTTACAGGAAGTGTGCAGTTCTGTACACGATGCACCCCTGCCTCCCCCACATCATCCCCCATATGGTAGCCGGTGCCACTGTTCAGTGCATAAAAGGCAAACTGCTCCAGGATCAGTGGAACAATTGCTTTACATGTCAGCCAGCAGCACTTCTGACCTTTTTGTAGGTGCCAGTGTCAGCCTGTAAAAGTGCGTTACTGGTTTTGGAAGTCATGACTGAACACAACTTTGCAGTTTGAACAGACAAATCCCTCATTTATTTGACAGATTGCTCTTTTCGGGAATAAAAGAGAGCCCTACCGGTGGTATGCATCAGTTAAAGAGCCGTGTATGGAAGCATAAAATGACAGCACTGCCTTGTGGCACACAGGCTTTTTCAAACGTGGCGGACATGCATGGCTGCTGAAGGTTAAATGGACAGATGAAGGTTATTAACAGGATCTGAGGTTCAGGCAGGTGCTGCTCTTTCTCTCTCAAGGAGGAAACACACCATTTCCTCCAGACCCGACAGCTGTACCTCACTTCCTGAATCCCGGAGAGCTGGAAAGTGAGAGAGCAGTCACACTTCCTGGACGAATGCTGTCCCCTCACCCATCCTATTTGCGATGAAACAAAAGCATGCTAGGTAAGTGAATACTACAGAAGTCAGGTCCTGACCTTAGGTAGCGCCTTAACTGCTGTATGCTGTGATGTATTAGCCTTGCCGTACGCCACCTCAACAAAAGTTTTTGTGTTTTGCATTGCAGCTGCCAACATACAAAGGAAACAGAAGACTAAAGGATACCCCCTAAAAGAATGAAACCTTTCCGTAAAATGATGCCCTTAACAAGACTTTCAGTATAAAAATGAGTTTTCTGCCATAGGTTGTGCTGTTGGGCATTTACTGTGGCTTGACATAACAGCTGTACGTCAATAGAAAAGTTAATACCGACAAATGAGAAACTTAAAAAAAAATTAATTTCCTTATGTCAACAAAAGACTTGTGTCATAAGGGCATTTAAAAAACACCACCTTCCAGGCCATTGTGGCCGTTTCTTTTATTACTGAAAGGGTCAAACCTTCACCCTACTCAGAATACACAGTTGGAAGATGAATGAATAGTTGAAACATTTAATACTTAGAATATAAGCTGCAGGCAGACACCCTGATGATTCGGGAGTCGGATCGTTCAAAATACTCAAAAAGTGTAACTTCTTTTTTTAAGGAGCACATCTTTCTGTTCCTCATTTGCTGTCATGCTCTGGAACCGGTGACTCAACCAGAGCTGTCAGGACCAAGACAGCTAGCCAGACAGAACATGACCGGAAAAACTGGGTAATGCTTAAAGTTGAAGAAGGAATTCTGTTGTGTATCAGAAGCATGAAAACGTGGAAAAAGAGCAGAATCAAAGAGCAGATGTTTCATGCTTTTAATAGCAATATAAAAGTTTTCACAAAATCACTATCTGAAAATAGTCAGATTGCACATTTGCCACAGTGCAGCCCAACTCCTTCCACTGCTCTACCCATAATCCTAGGCTTTTTTTTTTCCTTGCCGACAGTGACTGGTTTCCATTTGGCCTAATGCACACAGTACAGCCAACCACAGCTAAACGTCCGCTGTCGTCTAACCCAGTGCAGAACCAGACGGATCTCACTGATAGCGCCTTGCTGATACAGGGGACTGCTGCCCCCTACTGGACTTTAAGACAGCATTTTGGGTTTCATAAAATATAATGCTAGAAAAACAATTATCATGCCATAGCAACAGAAAAGAAACATGAACGAATGAGAAAAAAACTCAAATCTTACATCGTTTAAAGACTTGTGCAAATTTCTATGCATTTATATTACCTTTACAATGCAATTTGCCAATTTAGTGAATGTGGCAAAAAAAAAAAAGGTGGAATGAACCTCAGGTTCCGTTAAATTCAGGGTTTTCCCATCAATTTAAACACGCCTTCACCAAGACCTACGGAAAGTCAGCTCTTAATACTGAGCACCAGCAAGTTGCATACCAGGCCGCATTTTTAAGTGCGGCAATGAGACTGCATGTGTGCTTTTTTGTGGCCCACAAACACACCACTATTTGTTGGTCCTGTGCCCACTAAGAGCCTTTCGTGTTTAGTATGGATGACATGGGAACAGCAGTGGTAGCTAAGCTTATGACCAGGCTGCGGGTCACCGAGGCCCTGGTAGAACTACGGACCTTAAACACCAAAGCCTAATCTAAACTCTTTGGTCAACAACAAGGTACGCTAACTAAATTCACTCAAATCCTTTGTGATCCACTGTGAAGATGTGATTGAGTATCTCATAAGTCTTCAGTTCCATAAGCCCATTCAGTTCTCCCCCAACCCTATTCTGATACAGAATTTATTCAAAAGGTACTCAGGATTGCAATTTAAAATGAAACAAAACACATTTGGTCTTTGACAATGAGGACATGCTTTCACTGTGAACAAAAGTGAAATTCAGAACGTTTAATGATTTTTGTCTGACAGCTGAGCTGATCACAGGCTGAGAGACGTAATAAAGAACAGTGAGGAAAGACG
Source organism: Gymnarchus niloticus (assembly GCA_009936485.2). Taxonomy (NCBI): domain Eukaryota; kingdom Metazoa; phylum Chordata; class Actinopteri; order Osteoglossiformes; family Gymnarchidae; genus Gymnarchus; species Gymnarchus niloticus. The sequence continues at coordinate 8,778 of JAACJT020022535.1, read as the reverse complement.
ACCTTCTGTAGGAATGAACCCCCCCTTGAGAGATGAGCCCTTTCCTAGTGATAAATTTTGCTTCATCAACATAAAAAAAGATACTACAATTAATGAAGTTTCACACCATTCTGTCCATAAGTAAGCAAAAGAATTGCAGTTAGTTGATTCCTTAGACATTCAATGTTCTTCAAAAGGAATATAAATGCATAATAAAAATATAAATATCAAACATAACCTCTTGGTTTTCATCTGAGCAATATAAACTCTAAAGTGCACACAGCGTCACGTGTCTTCCGACAGTAATTTCTAATTATCCTGTTATTACCCCTTTTTTGGCACAGTATAAAGTGACCAAACTGCATGCTGAACAGCACCACAATCAATACGCATCGTGTTCGAAGGGTGACAGACGTAAAGCAATCAAGGGTTAAAGGCACAGTCTTCAACTTCATGTGGACGTATACGCTGACTCTAGAAAGGTGCTTTTAGGTGTCTAATTCAGACTAAACCTTGGCAGCCATATTTGGGGAACAGGAGAAATATAAAACAGGACGAAACGACAAGCAGATTGAAAGCAAGAAACTGAGATAAAACCCTAAAACTAAAAAGAAGCCCAGCATCATCCTGCTGGGATCCAGTTCTTGCTTGGATTCATTTCCCCCAGACCAGATGATGGAAACATGTTGAGATGGAACAAGACGGGGAAGACACCGCTCAACAGGAAGCTGCTTCTGCAGCTTTGCTACCCAAAGACGTCCTTCAAATACCCACAACAGAAATTGCATATTTTTACGTTCAAATAAAGATGGCTGGCATCTCCCTTCAAACGGTTAAGCTTGGCATAAATTTCAAATGCTACAAAGCATCAACGACTTGACAGACATGGTTGCAAACTTGCTGTGTAATGAACTTGTAGTGTGAGGCTGAGTTCCAAGTACTCCTTTCAGACTACTCAAGTGGGATGGTACACTCACAGAGCATGAAACACTCCCATGCGAGAGGCGTGCTGAGAAGTCGTATGTGTCTTTCTTTCCCTTCCTTCTGTGCAGACGGCAGCTTGGAACTCCTGAGAAACAGCCAGAGTCGACCGTGTTCCAGGCAACACGGCCAGAATGTATATTATGGCACTTGTGTAAGGTGGTTCGCAGGGAGTGTCATGTGGCTGGGATCCCATTAGTCCTCCAGCTCCCGTTCAAGGTATTTCTGCAGGCGCAGGCAGCGGGGGCAGGAAGGCAACTGGGTCTTACAGGCTGTGTGGAATACAGACTTACACACTTTGCACCTGGAGGGGTTAGGGGACAGCAATAAAGGTACAGGCTTAGTCCTGAAGCAGAAAGGCATCTGAGACAGGTGTTTTATTACTGCAGGTGACTATAATCTATCGGCACAAAGTGTCCCTGTTAAATAAATTCCACAGGACCTCCTGCTCAGCACACTCGAATCCTAGACTGCATGTTTAAACTGCACTGATTCTGCTACATTTCCGAAGGCCACTGGACGGAAGAGGCCTGAGCAACTGGGCAAACCTGGTAGTGGTCTCAAACTCGAACGGGAAGATGATCCTGCTGGCATTGCAGATCTGGCAGATGAAGCCCCTCTGCGTGCAGAGGTCACACTGGTACACATGACTGGAGGCAAACTGAACCAGGTTCTGCAAGAAAGCATCGTACTGTCCATCTGCGATCTGCGCGTCCACCCAGGAGGAGATATGCACGCAAGAGAGAAATGGAGGAGGTTGTCACAGGAAAGCATATTAAATAAAGGAATATGGTCACATCAACCATAACTGCAAATGCTACATACAAAATTAATACGCAACAGTTTCAATTACAGCATGTTACCGATTGACCTGGTAAAATACAGTTCCAAATGCAGAGCTCATTGATGGAATAACGGTGAGCTTTGATTTAAACCTAGCGCTGGCTGGATGGTCATTCTCAGAGGAAGGCTAGGGAGGCATTTGGGTTCCAAAGTTTTCTGTAATTGCCAACCTAGTTGATGTCAATTTAAAACAAGTTTTCAATGCACAAATAAAAGATTTATTAATGATTAAAAAGACAAACTGGCATCTTTAAATTGCCCACTCTGTGCCTGCTGATGGACAGACTTGTCAAGGATGCCCACTGAATTGTATCCTAGGCTCATTGCATCCCTGTAGTAATAAAGCAGTAAAAAGATTTTACCCTTACTACCGTAAAGCGGATGCTTTGACCTGAATATATCTAAATGTCTCTGCCCACTCAGAGAACTGGATGCTAACTGTACCGACTGAGGAACTGCCGTATATATCAGCTTACAGGCCACCACATTCTCTGACTCTAAGTTATAGATATGAATAAAATGCTGCAGTAACCCACTAGCCAAACAGGGATATCGTCGGGCGGCTTCTTAACGTCGTTAGTGACATTTCCAGTGGAGTCAGCCAGCTGGCTGATGTCTGCACTTAACATTGTCTAGTTACCTGCCGTAGATCCATCACACTGTACAGCTGGGCAGTCTCAAGGAGGTAATCCCTCTCCTCCAATCTGAAAATATGGAAGAACAAAAAAAAAAAAAAACAAAAAAACACACTGTTCCCAAACGAAGAAGGAGGAATAATACACACTACAACTTGGATTTCTGTGGCTCTGTACTGCTGGATTGCAAACACGGGCTTTTCAGCACCACAAACTCCAGTAATAACGGAATGGTACCAGTTCAACCATTAGTACTTTTCCAATGCATTGGCCACTGTGTGACCTCATAGCAACACTGCAGAACTTTAAACAGGGTGTGTACAAGCATCTCAGTTTACTCACACACACACACACACACACACACACACACACACTTCTCAGGTAGGAAATCTATCAAAAAGGCCACATTTAAGGAATGGGCTGCTCACTTTGGCCGAATCCGCCGGATGGCGTCGCTGCGGCAAGTGAGCAAGTACTCCCCCAGAAGCCGCAGGCGCTGCCGGAGGCCATGCACCCGCCCCATGGGCTCCGCATGGGCACACAGGCCAGGGTTTAGCACGTCCAAGTCCAGCAGGGGCTCCAGCAATACCGCGGTCAGCAGCCTCAGAGCCGGGCGGGAGACCTGGGGGCAGATGTTAGGGGATGCTGCCTGTCACACTGAAGCCCCTCACCCATTCACCTTAAAAGCTAAAAAAGTGGGAACCCACACGCCATTTACTTTTTGTGACTAATGTTTACGACACAATAAGTCAAGTAAAATGCTGCTTTTAAAACTAAAAAAGTGCTGGCAACAGAGTATAAATGTTCAATTTTTACACTCATTTTTGTTGTAAAGAAGCACTTTGTACACAGTCAAAGCTCAGATCAAATTTGGTGAAGTGCGGGAAGGAAGATTCACAGGCATTAAAACTACTTCTCTTTACGTGTATGGACTACTCTGACAAGCACCTCATTAAAGCTGGAACAACACATTCAGTAGTAATGGGTATAGAACAGAAACCGGAAATTATTAAAATGATAAACCCATTAAACTGAGACTTAACTGAAATGAAAATGAAAACAGGTCAAACTGGAAAGCAAAAGAAACAGAAATAACCCTGAGTGTTAGCTGTGCCGCAAGCTGCTTAACCCCATCACGACAGACATAAGACGTAATCGTACATGAAGCAGAAGGAAAACAAACGGATGCACCATCAAATCCAGCCTGAAGCGAACAGCTACTGTACTTTGAGCACATGATGAGTCTGTACTGGAAAAGAGAAACGACGCGTGATGAGCAGCAAAGAGGACGGACTGAACCATGAAGACCCAGACAAATGACAAGACAGGGAGGGCAATGCCATTTATGTAAAGACAGGAGACGAACCGCAATGTCATTAACATGGGACACGGACTACAGCAGTCAAGATCCACTCGACTGCACTTAACAATAAACAAACACATCACGGCAAAAAGCTACACGGCTTAAAGAAGGAATCTGATAACACACAAGTCCTCCTTGGCTGCACGCTAAGCCGATCTCGTGTAACAGCAAAATGAAATGTCACGTGTCCAGAATTCTTAACGTAACAGTCTGGGAATTCCTGCTTCATGTTATCATGCTTACATAGCAGACTCCTCAGTCCAGTTCAGATTACGCCGTTTCCCCTCCACCCACGCTTCCGTGAATCATCACACCGAAACGTTACCTGAAGACGCTCGACTTGGGAACCTACCTAAGAATGACGATGGACTTAAAAAGCATGGGTTCTCATTGTTCTATTGGCATATCGGGAAGTCTAGTCGTGGAATGGAACAGGTGTACAAATCCATTAGACCGCGTTATTCCATCCGTCAATCACCAAACCTTTGGACGGTGACAGCTGGTAGTGGAATGTGTGGAACAGCTAGAGTTACCCATAAGGCTGCAGAAGCACAGTTTTAGGATCCCATCTCCCGCATAGCAAACAACGGAGAAAATGGAACACGGCTACATACAGACAGCGACGCATGTCCGGGCGATCACATCGTGGGAGGTAACGATAGACACCGAAGCAGAACAGCGGCAACGGCGAACTGATGTTGGCAAGCGGCTCGTAGGCATCATGTAAACGTACACCGAGTAAATTACCTCTCGTGCCGTGAGGTCCCAGTTATGCACCATGCGGGAGGGGATGACAACAGTGTCGCCGTGGTGACAGGACTCGCAGTAGCACTGGCCTGAGAACTCACACAGCCTGGCCTTCCCAAAGGAGAAGCCTATTTGTTGGGAGCAACCTGCACAGGCGGGGCAATACGGATAAATGCATACACATGGACAGGTGGGGTACTGCATTCTGGGAAATTCAAACAGCAGATGCTGACGCGAGTGATGAGCTGCGTATGAAAGTATGAACACGTGTGAACATGAATTCATCTTTAAGGATTATGAACATACTGCTGCAGAGACACAGAAAACCAGCATCCCCTGTATTCAGAACTGGACACCTCGGAGGCAGACAGCCATCAAGATCAACGCTGCCCATCCCCTATAGGAAATCCATAATGACCTTTGGCCACAACATCAGGCTACAGAACACTAACTGGTCTTCTCCCAGCTCTCCCATATGGACCTACACTCATTCCTGCCAACTTTAATTGGACACAATTCTAAGTCAATGCCACAATGTTTAGGCTGGGTTAAACTATACATTCTATAATCTGCAGTGCTACCAATCCACATATCCTTTCCTCTCTTTAATCATTTGCGTTCTATGTGCTGCTGTGGCACCATAATTTCCCATATGGGATCAATAAAACATATCCATTCTATAAAATTAAATGCACCAAAATGACAGCTTCAAGCGTAGAAACATTTTAAGAACATGTTTCTTATAACAGATTACAACATTGTCACTTCACATTTTTGGCAGGAAAATGCAGTCTAGATAAGGAAACTGCTAAACATTTCACTGACTTGTCAAGATTTTAAAAGGGTCAGCTGGGAGCCTTTAAAAGGGAGAGTCTCTGCATCGGTTGGCTTCACAGGAGTCATTTTGAGTCGCGTCTTTATTGCCTCCACTTACATTTCCTTGTTTTGTGCTCTTTGCATGAACTTTGACGCAAGACTCAAAGTCCCTCCCTCTGCACACATGCAGAATGAAAATATGGAGAATATGGAGACAAGCACATGAACCAAATGCTTTACAAGCTCATCGGTTTAAAAACGCTTTTTAAAAATCCAAGTAGCAGTTGTACAGATGAGCGCCTGAGGGAAACAACGGCTGCCTCACACCTCCAAGGTTGGGAGTTTGCCTGTTCTCTCTGTGACTTGGAGGTCTCCAGCTAGGTTTAATATGGCCATATAGTACATGATTGTGTTTGAGTGTTAATGTATGAGCCCGGCGATGGATTGGTATCCCAGCCAGGGTGTACCCTAGCCTTGTGCCATATGATGTCTAGGAAACTGTTAGAATAGGCATGCATCGCAGCAATTGTCATGATGCATTACTCTAAACATTCACTTTTCAACATGTGAGGTAACATCCTTGCTCTCTATGGGTAAGATCAGTTATCACAGACCGAAAAAAGCCAAAATCCCAATGAAATAAGTACTTGTGATTGGTGGTCACTGTGTTAGCAAAGAAACATTTTTGGAAAATGGTTAAAAAAAAAGTCCCCAACCTTTTCTTAAACAACTGATAATGAGACAGAAAGCCAAACAGTTCCACCAACCTGCACACCTGAAGTTCTGCGCGTCCAGGCCCTTCTCAGTGGGAACACTGTAGAGCTGGGCCAGCAGCCCCGCGTCGTCTCGCAGGCTGTGCTGCACCAGCCTGTGGATGCTGCCACTCTCCGTAGAGGCACCCTCGGCAGCGCCGCTGTCGCACGTGTCCAGGTAGGAGTTCAGGGCCCTCCGTATGAGCCCTCTCCAGGAGCAGGCCTCCTCCCCGCTTGCGGCTCGCAGCTTGAGCGTGTCCCGAGCTGTCAACACCCGGAAAAAGGCAGGGCTTCCCAGCGAGGTGTCCGGCACCACGTCCCGGATGGACTCGATGGCATGGGTGAAGCGCAGCGTCTTACGACCGTCCTGCATGCGGAATGCTTTCAATGCCTCCAGGGAGAGGGAGAAAACTAAGGGCATCCAGCCTCTGTCATCCAGTGACAGGTACAGCACCGCCTCCTTGATGGCATCCGACTCTGGTTCCGTAGGGCGGGACCAGTCCAGCTCCGGGGGATCCAAGGAGGCATCTTCAGGGACGGGGGACAATGAGACAGCTGGGGTTTCAGCATCCGCCGGCATGCTGGCCTCTGACACCGGCTGACACTGCTCATCACGGCGGGCCGGTCGGCAATTGCTAACGGCCTCGGCGATCCGGTCCACCCAGTCCTCCGCCTCATCGTGGGAGGGTGCACGCAGGATGATGCGCTTGCCAAGGAAGGCCAGCTCAAAGCGGCCCTCAGCGCTGGCTGGGCACACATCCTCGCATCGCAGCAGGGAGCAGTTGTCATAGCAGGAACGCTCCTCGTCGTCTAGGTAGAAGCGCAGCTCGAAGGGCGAAAGCTCGCAGTAGTATGTCCGCCAGAGGCCCATGGCACCTCGCCGTTCCAGGTGGCCCAGCTTCAGTAGTCCACGGAAGGGATTGGACAGGCCTGTGAGGGCGGGGAGTGAACAAGACAGTCAGAGAACTCAGCCCCCAAACAAGGCGAGAAACCCAACTGATGAGCATCAAGAAACAAAAAAAAAGCCATCATTAAGGACAGGAAAATACCTTAAGAAGCTGCATATGTTAATGCCCATCGGAGGAAAGAGCATCATACACACAGGAACAAGCAATATAAAATTAAGACAATCTGAAACATTGAAGGGTTTTCTTCTCAATGGTGTCCACATTGCATCACCCAAACAGCCAGCTGATCACATCTGGTCCTCTACCAGTCTGCCGTCGTGGCATCAAGGCGTTCAGTTGCCTTAGTGCTTTAAATGACTGGCTGAAGCAATGGCGTGTGTCCGAAAACATCTGCTTCGTCAACAACTGGGACACCTTCTGGGTTAGACCCCCACTGGTTATGAAAGATGGTCTGCATCCTAACTGAAGTGGAACCTTTATGCTAGCTGAGAACTTCTTAAAGTTTTTAGAAACTTTAGGACTTTCCCAAGACTGCACTGGAAACAAAAGGCACTGTACAAAACACAGATGCTTAGGGTTGATCAACAGTACAGGTATATTGTACATGTGATCTAAACCTGTATGTTGTCCCACTGGGGTCTGTTACCGAGGCATGTCCTAGAAGTGCAAGATAGGTCCTATTTAACATTAGATTAAGAACATTTCTTCTTAATGAACTAATCTTGACTGAGACCTGGCTCTGTTCATCTGGGGCAGGCAGAAAATGCGGGGGTGAAGCAAACGTTTCCAGGACATGAATTATGGCAGTATGGACCCGGGCCCTTCTACTTCTTTTGGAATATGTCTATAACTGTTCACGCAAAACCATCCCTGTGTTGTAACTGTTTACCGTCCACCCGAATCACATTGATTTTATGGCAAAATTTTTTTTATCAGTTGTTTTTACATTTTCCTCACTTTATTACTTAAATTTCGTACGAATATCACAGATTCTTTTTCCAGTTTTAAGTATCTTTGATGTTTTAACCTTGAACAGCTTGTCAGTGAGCCGACACAAATACATGTGCAAATGCCTGATCTTATTTTAACACGATTTTAAGCCAACTGTAGAGTCAGTCAGAGACTTTTCAGATCACTTTATGGTTTAAGTGGACTTGGAATCTGAACTGAGATCTTCGAAAACAGACATAAGGGGACAGAATTGATTTAAGCTACTGTTACAGAGTTCGAAGAAGGTATTTTAATGAAGGGCAAGAAACCATTGGTTCATCTACTTTTAAGAAGTTATTAAAGTGATCTTTTCACTTTGGCTTTTTGACATTTTGCAAGTTTTTGTTAATTTTTAGACATTCCATCAGGATTTTGTATTTTTATTTTTCCTTCATTTTTTAAACTTTTTATTTCATTGTTCTAACCTGTCGACATCTTAATATCTTGCACTTATTTTATTGAATTAGTTTTCTATTTATAACTTTTTTATGATTACATTAATTGTTTAGGCTGGATTTCCCTATGTAATTCATGCTTTTTTACTGTACCTCCAGTCACTTGCAGAGAAGGTTATGTAAAGCACTTAACGACAGCGTATATCTGAAAGGTGCTCTATAAAGAATTATTTACTAACGAAGGAGTAGCAGAGGCACAGTAAGGCCCTTCTGAGTGCAGCTGAAGCACAAACAAATATTCGAAATCCACGTACAAATCTGCAGTGCTATATCAACAGAGTCATCATCATCATCATCATCATCATCATC
>JAACJT020022534.1:0-36572 GCA_009936485.2 Gymnarchus niloticus | reverse complement strand
GCTTCTGTATCTTTTGCCTGATGGCAGCAGTTGGAAGAGATCATGGGCCGGGTGTGAGGAGTCTTTTAGGATGTTTAGATCATGGGCCGGGTGTGAGGAGTCTTTTAGGATGTTTGGAATCGCTTTGGAATCGTGTAATGACCAACAGTGCTGGACCCAAGGTGGAAGACCCTTGGTTTTTTAAATCCATCTTAAGCCAGTGAAGCTATCAAACATCTTAAAACCGAATGTGCTTCACTAATGAGGACCCCAGATCCCACCCCATCAGCCTCTGACACACCATTTCCACAAGTACACACGGACCCTCAACTCAAGCTTCCGGATCTGTAGCCAGCTTAGGCAGTTTATCTGTTCATCTGCTACTTCTGGGATTTATTATTAGCATGACAACCAGGACACGCATCATGTGACTTGCAATGAATAACAATGAGGTTGTATATTTCTTGGGCGACCTGTGGAACTGGCTCGATACTTCAGTTGCTGGAAACAAAAGGAATTCAAAATGCCACCGCAGATGCAACAGTTGAAGTCCAGAGGTATCTGGCAGGGCGAAACGTACCGAGAACACAGGATCCTCTGCAATACTGGCACAAACAAAGACATGGCTAGTCTCAAAGGCAGGAGAACTAGTGTCAATGAGAAGAAGCCACTTTGGCCTCAACACTGTACAGAAACTTCTGTTTCTATATAAAAATCCATAACTGCTCCGCTCCTTTATATACCAGTACTTCCCACATACCAGTACTTCCAGTTGCATAAATACTTATATTTCCCAAATGATCCCCAGGCAAAGGTTCTCCATCTTCATTTCATATACTTTCCAATACACCATCCAAATGAAAACATATCTGTGTTAGTAACAATATTTTACACTATATAATAAGACATCTTTTGAACTCATATCCTTATTACACCATTTGATTCAATAACCAGTAATATCAGAAGATGAGCACAAACACTTGTATTGCTGTTACTCATTTACTGTCCACAGAACAGGTTAAAAATCATTCAATGAAGTGGCTGCGTTTCATCCAGACTGGATATTATGCATGCTATGACTTCTGCACTCCACTAGATGTCACTGTTTAATAATTTGCCACATCAACACTTGACAAAGAGGAAGGAGTGTCATACGCTTCATGAGAGTTCACCTGCCCATCACTACAAACCAGGGTCATACACAGGTGACCAAAAGCAGAGCAAGACACACTCAGGTGATGTGGAAAGGTATGTGGGGCGTGGCTAGCTGGGCATCGACACATTGGGCATGGCTGACCTGGTGTGGGTGTGACAGATGGAAAGAATGCTGGAACTCAGAATGGTGCGCACCCAGCATATGACTACATTGTTAGATGTGCCACTTTGACTGCTACATACCTATATCTGAATATTAGGTTGTGACATGTTTAAAACCATATAGTTTGAAGTTGATTTTGTGCTTGTTTTATTGGACTGTGAGAATAAAAAAAGTCATCTAATTCACTTAAATCATCGTACTCCACACTCATTGTGTCTTTTTTATTCATTGGTTATATGACCACATCATTGGCGGCTGGTGGTCTTTCAAACAGGGGAAGCTCATTTTAGACCTACGTCATAAAATTAGTCAATTATTGCCCCCCGCGACCTAGTTTGAAATAAATGAACAAACTTTACTAAACTGAAACAAGGAGCAAACTCAAAAACACTATACCTATGTTTATATTTACAGTAGGATATGAACAAATGAAAATGGGCTATATTGCTAGTAAATAAGACTACAAGCAGCAGCTTGTCTCACAAAATCACTCGCCAAAAGTCTGCATGGGACCGCTGTCAATCAAAAAGAGGTCCCCCCCAGACAGTTTCTCCAATCATCATGCAGCAGCCCAGCGTCCTGGCCAGCCCACTGCCCCATTTACTCGCAGAGAAGCTGAGCTTCCCTGAAAATGACGTTTTGAAGCATCTGTCCAATAAACATCTAGCTTTGCTGTGCTGAAAACAAAGCATATTCTGAAGTGCCATTGAAGTCCAGTGAAGCTGAGCTTCCATGGGGTTTAATGGATCGGGCTGCCATGGGAATGTATGGGAAAAAAAATCATGTCATCACCTGCAAGAAATTATTGCTGATTCTGAATGGACTACTCATGAAGTTGAACACGTTTTCGCATGCTTTTTGTAATAGCAATGTAAATACAACAGTACATTTTTGACAAATTTTTTCATGACATTTTAGAGGAGGTGGAGCTTCCCTTGTAGTCTTAGAGCAATCGCCTCTAAGAAACAGAGATAGTGATGTAGACCACATCACTATTTGCTCTAGTAAACACCGTGGAATTATGCAAGGCGAGTGATGGCAAACTGGGATAATTTTTTGAGTGCATACTGAGGTGTCCTCCCTTGTTCCCCTTTAGGCTGATTAGTGCCATTCGCCTCAATCCTGTTTATATGCAGTGACCAGAGAATTTCCATATGTTCTTCTACAATCTTTGGAATCAGGAGCAAGCTATGATATTTTACATGACAGTGGAAAGCTACATCCTCAGTTTTTGCTGTGATTTTCCTATCCTGTGACAGACAGGGCACCAAGATACATTGCAAATAGTTTGAATTTGAAGGGTGAATCCATAAGGTACCCATCAGCATCACACCGATGGAAATTTAAATAACCTGCTTAGTACTAATTACCCCAGCGCGATTGTCAGGGAAGTTTGGTTAAATAATTACAGGCCTATTTATAGTTGACTTTATAGTATGCTTGTGACCAAATTAAAACTTTCAGCTGAACCTCTCTAAAAACCCCATTTGCAACACCTGAAGGCTGTACCTGTTAAATACTCACATGACCTTCCCACACTGCAGTTTCCTCCACTTTTTCCACTGTGCTGAATTTTTCACCACAAATAAATCAACAAAGCGAACGTTTGAAAACGATTTAAATGCCTTTCATTCGACACCAGTCCAGCACCTTTAGCGCTGACTCAATACATTCCACTGTCACACTTTCAGGCCTTAGGGACATCAGCAGCATACCAACGTGGAAAACCACAAAATTAACACAATGCACGTGAACAGCATCTGTGTCCAAAGCCAAAACAAAGGCGCACCACTATCCTGGCAGGAAAATGCCAGTTACAGAAGATTGGTAGCCAATGATGGAGAGCAGATGCCAACACCTTTGTTACATCAGTCCCAGCATAAAAAGTGAAATTGAGTCAGACTTGAGGGAGATAGAGTAGTACGCTAAAGTTAACAGTCTGCCGTAGATACAGCAGAAGACCATTGCTATTGGTAGGACTGTCACCCTCTCTGCCCACTGGCTATTCCGAATGGATCCACCAGGTTGCCCCAGCTCCAGAGATCTTGGTCGGCCATCACAAGGATCGTACATAGACCAGCACCTACCTCAGATTCACGTATGCTGCCCTGGTCTGTGTGTCCTGAACTCTGCACCCCTGTTGGGGATATGAACCTTTACCTGCAACGCACTGAAATGTCATATTGGGAACATTCTGCTTGCAAGTAGTGACGTCAAACAGGAAGAGTTCTGAAACTACATCGATTCATTTGAAGCGTAGCATAGATGCATTATTCAGAAGTCTATCAAAAATTACACTCATGTGATTATTTTGAACTGGGATTCTTTACATCCAATGGTTTTGAAATGTTCAGGGAAAAAAAAAATAAAAGAATGATGATCAATTGATGATCTGGAACAGGAACATGTCCGAAAACCACCTAAAAGGCACAGGATTATATTTCAGATCCCCAGTCTGTGATTGTGTGATACTTGAGATTTCATTGCCATTCCATAAAAACTGTATAACGTTACATTAAGCCTGTCTCAACCTCAACATTTAGTGAACTTCTGCTTCAGTCTCCTGAATGTTCAATTATCACGTGTTGTTACAACACAATGACACGGAAGGTGCTAGAAAATTACCCAGGTCTGCTAATTTTTTTCATCTTCTTAAATAGAAGTTTTAGCAACATGATAAAAAAATGTTCTCATATACTTTAAGTATGCACATGAGCAGTACAAATTGAAGGTATTTGCTTAAAATATGTTTCCCCTGAATTATGATTTATTACATGAATATTACGACATATACATGTTTCACTGACACATTTTAAGTTATCCATCCAGTGTGTACCCCAGCCTTGTGCCCTGCGATGGACTGCCACTGCATCCAGGGTGTCCCCCACCTTATGTCCTAGTCTGTCTGTCCTCCTGCGACCCTGAATAAAACTAAGGGGTTTGGAAAATGGATGGATGGACTTTATTGAGCACCATTTGGCCACCAGATGTCACTGTGATTTGATATTCGAGCATTTCTAAAGATCTTTTTCCACATAAAATGGTTAAATTTTTTAATTATCTTTTTTATTTTTTCAAAAAATAATTCAGTCAGAAAATCTCACACATCAAGTTTGTATTTCTGTTTCCAGTACAAAGTGAATGGAGTCACACATTTCTGAGTTCCAAGAACATCCCAGAACTGTCTACAGACCAGACCTTCTATGTTCCACAATCCCTGGCACCCACAGTATGTCAGTGCAGTGCACACAACACATACAGATCTGAGATGGAAATTAATGTTTAGTTACAACGATTTTGATTGACTGAAAATGTAGGGTTGCGTGGTGCTACTTTTCACTAGTTGAACAAAAACACTGCTCAGTGCGGTTCTTGTGATGAGGAAATTCAACACTGTGGCAACCCTAGCAACCTATTTCAACATTTACAAAGCATACATCCCAATAATCATAAACCAAAGAAACAGCAATAAGAATCTTCCGCAAAATGGAAAATGCAGGCATGCACTCTTGAAACAACTCCTGCAGTACAGCCCAAAACATTACGTATGTACACAACACAAGAATAACTGAGGCCAGGGGCATTACTAACAAGGTCTGTCTGCTGTGTGATTACAGACAGTGGAGCTTACCCCCATAGTAACTAATGCTAATTCTTCACAGCTACAGTACACCCAGTCACTTCAACAACAGCACACAGGTCACCAGAGGTCGAACAAGCAAGGCATAGTGCAGGAACGGGAAAAGAAAGCCTATGGGAAAATTACATACCCGTGTGATTGTTTCTCAGGGGAAACGAACAGCAAGTATAGAAGCAAACATAAAAATGCCTAGATTCATGGATGACAGAGTCTTTTCAAGTAGTGAGGACCCTTTGTTCTGGTGGAAAAGGAATGAAATTTTGTTTCCTGTACTCAGCAAAATGGCAAAGAAATAATTGGGAACAGTTCCCACTTCTGTTACAGCAGAATGTGTTTGAAGGAGAAACACTTAGAGACTGAAAATGTTAGCATGCTACTTTTCCTAAATACCTATCTAAAATACAAGTTAGTATGCAGCTATAATGGAAACTGATACCACTTCTGCTCCTGCAGAAAGAATATCGAGGGAAAAATATATAATACATAGTTCGAAGAAAAGTAGGCTTAAGGATGGAAATGTCATTTCCATAATAGAAACACTGCAAAAAGTTTAAATTATGGCTATTTCTTAAACAAACAGAAACATACTATATGTTCATGGGGGTTTATTTAATTTTAAGATTGTACATTTGTTGCCATGTAATTCAAATCAATTCAATTTTATTCATATAGCGCTTTTACCAAGAAGCACTGTCACAAAGCGCTTTACATAATCCTGGGTCCAGGGTCCCCAGAGAGTAAGCCAATGGCGACAGTGGCAAGGAAAAACTCCCCCAGGAGGAAGAAATCTTGGGAGCAATGAGACTGAAGGGGGAAGCCCATCCTTCTCTGGCTGGCACTGAGCTAGACAAATTCATTAATACAAATTAGAACAACAATGTTGGAACAGTCAGGAGGACAACAGGGTATCGGAGGATGCAGTTTGGTGATCAGAGCAGGTTCGGTAGCTCAAAAGGCAGCAAACTGTTCAGTGTGGACAGCAGAAGCAGAGGGAGGGTGTTGTAGGCCAGCAGACAATACGGGGATCTCTTGAATACCCCAAAAAGGGGGGTGTGGGGGAAAGAGAATGTCTATGAGCAGAGCAGCAATTTAAGGTGGCAGAATGAGTGCAATAAAACAGCAAGAGCCCTGGCGTAGCTATATATGGCAGAATAAATATGAGGAAGAGGCCAGTGGGGACGCCGGCATGAGGAATCCTTGAACGTCAGCACTCTAACAACATACAGCAACATCCAAAGCAGGAGTGACACCATTGGCAGAACAGTTCATCCAAAGTCAATGGCATTGATCCCCACCCAGCTCTATACCTCAGCCTATAGCCTAGTTGGGGAGTGAGTAGCTCCCTAAGGTCTCTGTAAGCTAGACTAAAACGGTGCATTTTAAGCCTAGACTTAAAGATAGAGTGTGAGCCAGAGTCCCGCACTGCTGCTGGAAGACTAATCCACAGCTGCGGCGCTCTGTAAGAGAATGCTGTGCAGCCTGTCGTTTTTTTCACTCTTGGAACTAATAAATAACCTGCCCCCTGAGAGCAAAGCAAATGGGGTGGGGAGTACAGAATCAAAATATCAGACAGACATTGTATAGCCAAACCATGCAAGGCCTTATAGGTTAGTAATAGTACTTTAAAGTCAGTCTGAGCCTTAGCAGGAAGCCAATGTAGAGATGACAATATGGGACTAATATGATTGAACTTCCAAGTTCCAGTTAGCACTTTTGCTGCAGAATTTTGCACCAGCTGGAGTCTGTGTAACAACCCAGAGTTACATCCAGAAAACAGAGCATTACAATAATCCAATCTCAAAATGATAAAAGCACGAGTTAGCTTCTCACATTTTCCGAACCTTGGCTATATTCCTTAGATAGAGAAAATCTGTTCTAGTGATATTGTAATTAACGTGTTGAGGTATTGTGGGAGGGGCGAAGGATGCGTGTGGGAGGCTGATGATGACAGTTCTGGAGAGAAGAGGTGGAAAACAGGCATGTGTTCGCTTGGTGGCTGTAATAAAGTGTTGTATTGTTTAATAGTTTTAACACCGGTGTCTGACTATTCCCTCTGAGTCCCCCTACCTGAGCCCCCATGGATGGATCCACTCGGTGAGACTAGAGCCAGGTAGAGTGTCTGCACCAATGTGAATGTGCAGAGGGCTCGACAGGCCGAGAAGGGTTCGTTACAATATTCCTAATGTGAGCATCAGTGGACAGGTCTAGGTTCACTAAAACACCAAGATTTCTGAACAACATCCGTGGTTTAAGTGAGCATCTATTAAATTTTACATTAATAATCTGTTCCCGAAGCACTCTAGGACCAAGCAGCATTGCTTCTATTTGATCTTGATTTAGGAGTAAAAAATTTCTGGCCATCCAGTTTCTAATATCTAACAGAAAATCTTCAATCTTTGACAATTGAGGCAATTCACCAGGTTTAACTGGTATGTACAGCTGTTTGTCATCAGCATAGTAGTGGAAATCAATACCATATTTTCTAACTATATCACCAAGTGGCAACATATACAGGGTGAACAACAGTGGGCCCAACACAGATCCTTGTGGAACACCACATCTAACTTTAGTACAATCGAAGGATTCGTGGTTAACATGAACAAACTGGTAGTGGTCAGTGAGATAGGACTGTAGCCAGGAGAGAGCCTGCCCTGTAATACCAACTGGAGATTCTAGTCGGTCTAAGAGAATGTCATGGTCAATAGTATCAAATGCGGCACTAAGATCTAAGAGCACCAACAAAGAAAGACAACCACGATCAGAGGCCATGAGTAGGTCATCAGTTACTTTCACTAATGCAGTTTCAGTTCTGTGATATTGTCTATGCCTAGATTGAAATACAGTACTTCATACAATTCTTATGTCATTTCTCTGTAGGCATGAGTACAAGTGTTTTGCTACTATTTTTTCCAATATTTTAGAGAAGGGAAGGTGTGAGAGAAGCCTATAATTTGCTAAGTCACTAGGATCAAGATTTAGGTTTCTTAAGAGCAGGTTTGACAACAGCTACTTTTAGTGATTTTTGGTACATATCCAAGACTTGGTAAACTTGACTAACTCAAGAGTTATTACTAATAGATGGAGCATGGAGATCTCCTTTACAAGTCTTAGAGGAATAGGATCCAACATGCAGCTAGCTGTTTTAGAGGAGGATATTAGGTTCTATGTGGATCTAGGTGTGATCAGGCCTTGTTTGTACTTCAAAACACTTTCCATGCTATTTTGAAAATCTCCAAGTTTGAGTGCCATTTACGCTCCAATTTCCTGGAGGCGTTTAAGTTCACAGGTATGGTCAGTATACTAAGGAGCGTATTTCTTTAGTTACTCCTCTTAGGAAGAAAATGCTTAAAGTCAAAACTGCTGCGAAGTGAGTGATACTTTATCAATAAATATTGTTCAAGGTCAGATTCATTTGTGGGCTTACCAATCTGGGAGAACGCTGGGGGAAGCCTGTTAAAGTGACTAACACTCGCTTTGGAGACAGGCAGAGTAGCAGATCCCAGTAGTACTTTAAATGTTAGTAGAGTGTTCTGAGACTGCAGGATTTAGAGAGAGGATAGACACACTCCATAGGGATATCTCCAACAAATGCAGCTTTGTTACTACTAACAACTAGATCAAACGAGAAGTCAAAAAACTCTTAAATAAAACTGCTATACAGCCCAGGTGGTCTATAAACGATGATGAGTAAGTGATGGTGGGGAGTTACGAGCACATGAGCTGACCAGTAAGGACCAAGATTTCAAATGTGCTAAATTTGTATTACAACTTCTCAGAAACAGCGAGACTAGATTTAAATATGACAGCAACACCACCACCTCGCTGATTAGGACAAGGGTTGTGTTTGTAGGTGTACCCAGGAGGGGTAGACTCATTTAGCGCCACATAATCATCTTGTTTAAGCCAAGTTTCTGTCAAGCAGCGCATACTCAGACTTGAGTCGGTTATGATATCATTTATAAGCAATGCCTTGGGGGTCAAAGACCTCACATTCCAGAGCCCCAACTTCAGCCTGACCTCACAGCTACTTTGTGATAATGGTTCTAACTTGATCTTTATCAGGTTATTAAAGCAGACGTTGTGGAATAATCCTCTGATTAAGAGTGTGGGACACAGACAGTCTCAATATTATGAACCTCAGGTGACAACTCTAAGCAGCTAGCAGACGGTTGGTTAAGCCTAGTCTACAGCCTGGACTTGGCTCTGGTTAGTCAAGATTTTCCATTAAGACTATTAGCTATACTTTTCGACAAGAGAGCGGCACCTGGCCACGTAGGGTGAATTCCATCTCTCTTCAAAAGTCCAGGCTTACCCAAAGAAATCCGCCAGTTGTCTATAAAACCCACATTTTATTGGGCAACATTCCAACAGTCAGCGATGCAGCGAAGATAATCTGCTGTAGATTTCATCGCCACGTCCAGCGGGAATGGGGCCAGAGCACGTTACTGACTCGGACATCTGCTTCGCAAGCCTGCACACCTCTATGAAATTCAGTTTCGTGATCTCAGATTGCCTCAGCCGGACATCATTAGTGCCAACGTGAATAACAATAGGCGAGAACCTACGTTTACTACCAACCAGCACTTTTAAATTTGGAGTGACGTCGGTCGCCCTGGCCCCCGGAATACAACTGACTATGGTCGCAGGCGTCGCTATATTCACGTTTTGGAAAATAGTCGCCAATTACCAGAGCTTTTTTAGTGGGAGACTCAGTGGGTGCTTC
The DNA here is from genome assembly GCA_009936485.2 of Gymnarchus niloticus. Classification (NCBI taxonomy): domain Eukaryota; kingdom Metazoa; phylum Chordata; class Actinopteri; order Osteoglossiformes; family Gymnarchidae; genus Gymnarchus; species Gymnarchus niloticus. Next base: position 26,912 of record JAACJT020022534.1, on the reverse strand, counting down.
ACTGAGGGCGGAGAACCTGTTGGAAACGTGAATGGGCGAAGGGTGCCGATGAGGGTTTTGCTTTGGTTTGCAACTATGCCACCGAGTCGTTGCCCGGTCGCCTTGCTGTGAAGGCTGTAATGCTGGAGTCGGGGGAGACAGGCTACTTGCCATGGATGTATCCGGAGCTGCTAGCACTGAATCTATAAAGATCTCTCTTTCCTGAATCTCATGTAACATCTGGATACGTTCCTCTAACTCATCAATCTTCTCCATCAGTCCAGCAACTAGCCTACACTTCTCATAAGTAAACTTACCAGTAATGTATATTAATTCTATATTAATTCTCTCATTGTGTGTCTTCCAATCTGAAGTTTAATTCCATGTATAGCAGCGTGTGAAGAGTATGATGAGTCTGTACTGTACATATAATGTTACCAATATATTTTAATGTTATATTTATAATGGCAAATGACATGCGTGTAATATTCTTAGCATGATTCCATCAACATAAGTGTAATCCTCAGTATCAAATAATGACAATTTAAAAAATGTTTGTATATTATTAGGGTCCCATATTTTATCTGCTTTCAAATTAAAGTCATCAAATTGAACGAAGAATGTTCAGCAGTTACAGAAGGAGCTCTGTTAACATGCATGACGGGGGAAAAATATACAAAATAGTTCTGTTGAAAATGTGCTACATCAATGTGATAGACTTTACGTATGTCACACCAGAAGATCCAAGGGTGGAGAGAGAACCCAAGACTGAGTCCAGAGACACTGGACTTCACTGTAAGGACAAAGAACAGACAGACAATGACTGAGCACAGGTGTTTTGGTCAGACTCTCTTAAATAGTCTCTTGGTCTGTGTTACGACACATGGAGACCCCTGGTGGCGGGATCAGGATCCGCAACAAGATAACCCGTTTGATGGGAAATGGTCAAAATCAAAATTTTTGACGCATTAAATTGATCTAAAATTGCCACATTATAATTTGATTTAATAAAGCCATGCCAGATTTCCTGTTAATGTCACATACTTTTTTTACTAGCAAAAACTCCTGTAACTCATATCTACTTAATCACGTACAAAAAACCTATAATCTCAGTTATAACACTTTAGTTAAATGTCCTGTGGTGTAGTTTTGGTGCAAATATCGATTCTGGTGTAGTAACAGTAGGTATAGATTTGAAAACTTGTCAAAAAAAAGTCTTTGTTTTCAGATTTGCTGTGACAATTGTGAGCGGTGGGTTCATGTGGGTTCATGTCCACTGGAAGATGTTGAACACAGCTTACAAAGAATACTTATGCCCAGCATGCATGTCACTATAATACTGGCTTGGGGCTAGGCATTTTCCAAATGTTGATTTATTAATCACTGCACATTTATTTTTTCAACGTTTTGTTACTTTTGATTTAAAAACTTATACCCTGATGGTATTGCATAAGTATGCCTGTATTTCTCAGCATTGAGGACACCATTAATCCTGACCAAATCCAGAACTCCATTTGCAGAAATGCAGCCCCAAACTTGCAAGGAACCTCCACCATGCTTCACTGTTCCCTGCAGACACATTATTGTACTGCTCTCCAGCCCTTCGGCAAACAAACTGCTTTCTGCTACAGCCAAATATTTCAAAATTTGTCTCAGTCCAGAGCACCTGCTGCCATTTTTCTGCACCCCAGTTCTTATGTTTTTGTGCACAGTTGAGTCACTTGGCCTTGTTTCCACGTCAGAGGTATGGCTTTTTGGCCGCAATTCTTCCATGAAGATCTCTTCTGGCCAGACTTCTCTGGACAGTAGATGGGTGTGCCTGGGTCCCACAGGTTTCTGCCAGTTCTGAGCTGATGGCTCTGCTGGCCATCTTCCGATTTCGAAGGGAAGTAAGCAATGATGTGTCTTTCATCTGCCGCACTAAGTTTCCTTGGCCGACCACTGAATCTACGGTCCACAATGGTGCCCGTTTCTTTGTGCTGCTTCAAAAGAGCTTGAACAGCACATCTTGAAACCCCAGTCTGCTTTGAAATCTTTGCCTGGGAGAGACCTTGCTGATGCAGTATAACTACCTTGTGTCTTGTTGCTGTGCTCAGTCTTGCCATGGTGTATGACCTGTGACATGAAACTGTCTTCCACAACCTCACCTTCGTAACAATTTGGCTGTTCCTCACCCAGTTTTAAGCCTCCTATACAGCTGTTTCAGTTAATGACTGTTTCAACCTACATATGAAAATGATGATCATTAGCACCTATCTGGTATATTTGGTTAATCAGACACCTGACTATAATCCTACAAAATCCCTGACTTTGTTCAAGTGTACCTATAAGAACTGATGCTGGTTTAAAGGCAAAAGGTAGTCACACCAAATATAGATTTGATTTAGATTCTTCTTCTGTTAACTTGCTTTGCATTTTGTAAACTGATAAAAATAAACAACTAGAATTTGTGTGAAAGGATCCTTTGCAGCATTTTTTCACACTTGCCTAAAACTTTTGCACAGTACTGTATAATAAAATAATATTCAAACCCACAATAAAATACAAACCCCCTCAAACCTCCATTTCTCTTCCATACCCATTTAAACCTCAGTTTTAAAACGTGGTCTGATCTAGTCATTTCAGTCACCCATTCTGATGTCAGCTCATTACGCTTGTGTCAAACTAAGCTGATAGTTATCCAGCTAACCACTATTTCTAGCTTTGTGAACCAGGCCCCTGGGCTGCTCTACTTTGGGCCTAACACATGGTTATTTAGAGGGTAAAAATGCTAAATCCTGGTTAAGGGATGTTTGTTGAGGAATTATTTATAAATTCCGTGTTTATATATAAATTACGTGCAAGACGTTTTACACAGGTGTGAGGAGGGGTTTAAACTTTCTCAGTTTGTCACAGTACACTGATGTCATGCCAAACTTTTCCATCAGTTGCTCATCATACTTGCAAGGAACTTTACACCTATCTTTCCTTCAAAAGTGTGTTATATTTTTGCTAAAGAATGGCTGTACATTCACATACCACTTCCATTCTCCACTGTAAATGATGAAACAATGTGCCAAGATATTTGAAGTACAATTGTTTGTGTATTAAAGTGATTATTAACTGTGACATAGATAAAGACCACATATGAGAAATCAAGGTCAAATAAAATTTCGGAGTTGGGTCGACCTGAAGGTGCTCAGGATTTTTTGCTCCATACTGGCTTGCATGGATGCGTAAACAGTCCTGCCCTCTGTAGTAGCTCAAAGCATTAGGTCTCGCAAACAAGAACACACTTGTGTTGTAGACACTGCATTCAGCTCCCTTACTGACAATGCATCCACCGTGCTTGGTGTCAACAGAACAGAAACCTTCCTTCCCCTTTTCCCCATGATCTCAATCCGGCTGAAATAGTTGCAGAGCTTCTGTTCAGTCTGTGACAATCCCATAGCAACATCTTCAAGGAGGTTTGTTTGGTCTCGCTCGTGAAAACTCCAGAGTCGCATTTTGGAAACTTCTCCTGCACGTCTTCTGTTAAACACAATTATTTGTGCAAGTGTAACCTTTTCAAGTTCAGTGTAGCTCTGAGGAGTTGCTGTCTCTTTCAAAGTGCAAAAGGCATTATTTGCAGATTTTTCAAGGTGCCTGTGAAGGAGTTTAAAGTCTTCAGTGAAGGGCAACGTCAATGGCTTGTTGTACTGGGCATTACTTAGTGTGTTCAGAGCAGTATGTGACACCAACTCAGACCACTTGTAGGAGTAGAACTTCTTGAACATTTCTGTGGACTTTATTAGTTCATCATCCTCTGCTATGAGGGCTCTACAATGAATTATGTCATCTACCACACACCAAGCCTAGCACTGAAATTAGAAGTGTTTTTCTTCATCATAACCTGAGACTTTAACAGCTTGTAAAACTCTCTGAAAATTAGCTGGCTTAACAGCTTCCTGTGTGCTGTGTATCGATTCTTTTTGCAGAATCAACAAAAACCACCCAACTTCTCTGAGTTTGTCTTACGTATTCATACTTGGTAGGTTCGTGGCTGTGCTTGTTGTAGAGACTGCGCAAGCTCAATGATACAGAAATCATTTGGCGCAGCTGAAGCAATCTCATCCTGCTTCATGGAACTCGGCAGCTTCCACACTCCACTTGAGATTTGCTGAGAGTATGCAGATTCTGCATGTGTAGCCAAACCAGGCACTTTATTTCTACCGGGCACCTCATTCTCCATCTATGGCTTAGGATGGCATCTGCGAACATGTCTCCAAAGTTCCTTCCGCACAAACATCCCTTTGCTATACATGGAGTGAATGAATTTTCCAGATAGTTCCTTGGTTCCGATCCTGATTCTGAAACATCGGTTGGGGGTGCTGGTGAATTGAGACCGACTTAGTTCCCTTTTCCACTGCTCATCCCTTCTCGTGAGGCATTCCGCCATGGCTTTTTCCAGTGCCACCGTCTGATCATCAGCCCGTTCCTCACAGGCTTTGATCCGGGTAAGGAAGAATTCACAAAGTGATATTTCCCTTTATATTGTGTGCTGTTGTGCTTCCCACAGATCTGCGAGGTCTTGCTCAAAATTGGATATTTTGTTGTCGGTTAAGTCCGAGGCTTGCTGTGTCATCCCTATTTGATCTTCTACGTGTTTGTCATCTTCACCCTCTCTATCCTCCGCCTCCGAGATATACAAACTGCCCAGCAGGTCAGTTAAATGGGGGGGGGTTACAGAAGTGAGAGAACCATTGACCCTGGAAATTTGTTCGCCTTGCTCATCCGCATAGTTTTTCCCACACAGGCCACCACTCTAGTGTCTGCGGTATTTACACCTGGTCGTCATGCACATCAAAAACCACAAAACCGAACACCCGCAAAACACACTACATAAACCACGGGATACTTCAGTTTACCAGCCAGTGCTGTATTATATACACGTGAAAAAGAGGTGGTCAAAATCATTAATGACTTTCCAACAGACGTCCCAAACCATACAGCAGAAGCAAGCTACTTTTATGAGGCTTGCCGGCTTCCCTGGTGTTGTTGGAGCCGTCGATTGCACTCGTGCACATAATAGCTCCAACTGTACATGAAGAAATTTGCGTAAACAGAAAAAGATATCACAGTATCAATGTAAAAGGTGTTTGATTATACAATTTTGGACCTTGTGCCAAAATAGCCAGGGGCCACACATGATACCCGCGTTCTTTCTGGAAGTGGCCTCACTGCCTTATTTTAGCAAAATATTGTACCTCCCGGGTGTCATCTCCTGGGTGACTCAGGATACCCGTTAGACCGCTGGCTTCTCGCTCCTTAGAGAAGACCACAAGGAGACCAACAAAATTTTATAAACGATAAGTATAGCAATAAATGCAATATGACTACATTTTTAATTGTGATTTAAACAAATGTGAGCACACAAGGTACAAGAGTTGTGGTTGAGAGAGGAATCCGACGGTGGAAAAGGCGATTCCACGTCCTTCACGGAGAAGTGAGACGTTCCCGTCTTTGTGCAAGTCGCGTCATTACAGCTTGTGGTATATTGCACAACAGTTGCAAAGCACGGAATCTTTCACAGCTGGGAGATGATGCCAATGATTCTGACAAGATTAGTGATACCACTAATGACATGCAGATGGCTTCAGACAGCATCAGTAAGGGACTGCTTTGCCATAGTTCATTTTGGATATGTCAAGATAGGTGTAAATAATGCACCATGCAACACATTATTTTTATTTACCCATTGATTTTATTTGGAGGAACACAGCACATTTATTTAGACTGTTCTTTACTAATTACATTTTTTTTTCTTAGGAACCCTGTCATCCTCAGGGTCACATCCTGCACTCTGCACAAACCCCCTGCCGTGTGAAGTAGGTTCGACTGGAGCGCAGGGGAAGGCTTCTTGGGGCATTTGAGGAAATGACACACAGGATGAACCAGCATCAAGATCACTTACACTACGTTGATATGAGGGATAAATGAACCTTACAAATGGAATAAAAGTGTGAAGTCCATTTAATACACACGTCAATTAAAAGTAGCCACTGTTCTTCTATAATATGAGTCATGCCATCACATTTATTACAAGCCATTTTTGAAACTCCTTCAGTTTCATCAGTGCAGGATCTTGTGCATCTGCGATGCCACAAATGGATTCATCTGTCGACCCCAACATGGAGGACCCTCGCTTGTGTGTTGATGAGAAACATTAGGAAAACACTGAATCGTTATAACAAAGGTGATGTGCGGTATATAAACCATGCAAGCCACAGGGGTTTCATTCTTTCTTTGTAAGCTGCTATTTCCTTACGTGAGGTAGATGAAACGCCACATTTTTTCACCTTGCTCTGCTGAATCCCTTGTCTGAGGAAACACGGCATTTCTGGAGCTGGCAATGGCTTGCCAAGCATTTCTTTGGTCCTTGCTTGTAACAGTTGGGTCAAATTTTCCTCACACTACTTCCTTCCATTTAAGCACCGACTGTGCCAAGAGGACCGTTTTGTTTTTTGCCCAGTTTGGTTTCCTTTTAGAATCCATTGTGTTTTCAGATTGAGTCAAAGACCAAAATCATATGTACAAAATATGCTTCTAATAGTGGAAATTGATTGGTAATGTGATTGGTAGACAATAGTATCAGATATTAGATGGTAATCACAACAAGGTGTGTTGTATAAAGCCCTAGCTGAAAGGTGTGATGTCACTGTAATGTATCACCTATGCAGGCCCTCTATTGGCTGACGCAGTAGTTGAGGCGGGCATTTATTTGTAGTAGATTGTGATATTTGCAGGATTTGGGAACGTTTGGTGTGGATTACCTGTCAGGGAGGTAACCAGAACCCAGTGCAGCTGGCACACTCATTTCCAGTATATATCATGACAGAAGATAGTGTAAATATTATTCTGAACTTTCATTTGATCAGATGTTAGCCACATGTGTAGATTTCAATAAGGTTATTCAGCAGTGAATGCATCTTGTGCGCATGTTTTGCAGTCTAAGTCACATTCAAGGGTATGTTTGATTGAAAATTGAATGGCTAATGGACAGGTGCTGATTCTGAAAGCGTAGCATTAATCCTTAGTCATTCCTATGTCCATAAAACCTGCTTCATGCCTTCATTATTGACTGCTCTTGTTTTACTCTAATCAAGCCTCTGAAACCTGAAATTCTGTACTCAAGAAATGACCCTATTTGGCCTTGGCCCCTAAATGCCAAGTTTGTTAAACTCCATATGGCAAGACTCTATGCCTTTAGTGGGTGGAAGATAAATTAGGTCATGCATGTACAGAAAAACTTGCAACTAGCAACACCAGCTATAGAAAAAAGGGTAACAGCTAGCTGATTAGAGAGTGCTACTTCCGACTCATCTTTCCACATCTCATCAGTTTTATTTGTCATGTACAAGTCTGGGTACAGGGTATTAGGATTCTTATTCACGTCATGCAGCTGTGAAGGAAAAAATTGTACATACATATATGGAGATGGAATATTGAAACTGAATAAATAGAGTGCCTATGAAAAGAAGCCTCATTTGGCCAATCACTACAATACTCATGGTAGGTGTGAGTATCCTGAATTACCAATCAATGCTAGTTTGGGAAACTCCCATCCACCACAGGTTTTCAAGCTTTATTTGTCCCATCACTAATAATTTTCACCCCCCCCCCGACTTTGATTTATTGCTTTATGAAATTGAATTATAGTGGATTAAATTAGGCTCTTTTTATGCTGTCTTGTAACTTTTGATTACTCTGACTATGGCATAGTCAGCAAATTTAAACACGTTTGCCACTGTGGATGGCTGCACTGTTGCTAGTGAACAGTGAGAGTAATTTGAGACTGGACTTGGAGGTATAGTTGTCGATTGTCAACATCTGCAGATCAAGAAGTCTAGTATTTCTGACCAGCACCGCACAGACTTGTCTGCAGGGGCCGCAGTCTTTGGTTTTATGGTCAGACTTCATGAGGTACGAGTGCAAAACAGAGCAGTATGCTCCTTTCTGATGGTTGTGTAACAATGACACAATATGCTGACTTCTCTAGTGGGAGTGCAAATGTTCACTTTTCTGAGATTGCAGTGGTCAAAGTCCAATGCCACAATAGAGATTGCGTGCACACGAGCTCTCATACTGATGATGCGTCATCAACTCGCTCACTTCTGTATTTGTCATGTGATGAGTGTAAGCAGTTTTAATTATAACAGATGTGAATTCCCTTGGCAAATAAAATGGCCTGCATTTAACAATGAAGTACGTACCATAGATTTGCAGTGCATGATCGGTAAAGAAATTCTGAAGTATGACAGTCTGTTCTCGCTTTCGTATGTACGGCGTGATCAGATTGAAGTGATGGAATCCACTGTAAGCTGAGCGCAGGTGAAAAATAATGTTGTTGACAGTGCTTTCATCAAAGAATCCCACAAACGTATTGAAGATCTTTAAGTTTGTTACCCCTCTGTGTTGGTGTGGAGCTTTCCTTGACTATGTTGTAAATGCAGTGAAAGTTTGAAATGAAAAGTGCCCAGGGACTTTAAAAAGCCCAATGTGTCCCCGAGGAACCAATCAGTACGTGACAAATGCGGCTCTGAAGGGAGGGAGCTGGGTGAGATGGGCTTGTTAGGGGACGGTTATTAAATTCCACATCAACGTTTAATCTAACGAAGTAATGACATGAGACTGTGCAAGCCCAGATCATGTATCATGTGAATTTTTTTTATATTTCTCGTTGAAACAAATCTTTTGTCAGTTCATGGTACCATCACGTTTTGCATGTTCCCAAAATGTTGTCTATTTTGTGAATATGAATTTAAGAATTTCACCACTTTTGTCTTCCAAGTGAGGCAGTGGGAAATAAAGTCCATTACACTATATCTCATGGGTAATATTTTTCCCTAAAGCCGTTGTAAAAGGAGAAATATTTACCACTCCTGCATACAATTCATTGTGGGAGTATCAGTTTTCCCAGAATATGCATATTGGTGAGTTCTACTATACTTTACAGGGGAAAATGCAATGCTAATTTTATCGCTTGCAGAGAACTCTCTTTTTAGTTAAATATTCTGCCATTATTTGCCTTATAGTTTGACAGAATAAGAGAAGGACGTGAAATGTTATGGATATCAGGAGAATCCTCATTCCTTGTTACTGGCCGGAGTTCGCGGAACGATCTTCAGTTTAATTGGGGTTTTTGGCTGAAACAATGCATTTAATTTCAAAGGAATCTAGAAAAAAAAGAGAAAACATGCTAAAGTTACAAGCGTGGTTGGCTAATGCCTAGGTGTGTGTGTAAATACCAGCAAATGCATGAAATTTAATTAACTTTCAATCAATGCCCAAAGTACGTGGGATTTCTGTAAAGATGTAGAATTTTTTTTATTCAGATTCAAACGTTTTTTTTTTAAGAGAATACTCTTAAAAATAATCCCTTTATAAGCATTGCTGTGTGAAAGCAGCTGAGTATCACTTACCTGTGTCTCTTTGCAAGTCTCCAAGCTGTAGTTCTGTAGCAGCTTCACCACAGCTGTTTTCATGATAAGCAGAGCAAACCTCATGCCAATGCAATTACGAGGTCCCATTCCAAATGGCAAGAAGGTATAAGGGTTAATGTTATCCCTGTTTTCCTTGCTGAACCTTAAATACACCAAAAGGAAGGTAATTATTTGTAATATAACTAGAGAGCTGACATTTCTGAGATTCCACGAAACTGTGGAAAACAATGGATTTCACTATTCTTGTGGATAAACAACAAATTATGGAATTCGCGAAACATTGTGTAAATTACTCGAATATGACTCTTGTCATAATACATATCCAAGTCATAAATATTAATGGTGGTTTGTCTAATTGACTATTTGGTGAAACACCCAACCACACATTGCTGCTTTGGATGCAAGTGTTTCTCCATGTACGTATTACAATTTTATGATTTCATTCGTTATAGAACATTTTCATTTCAGGATGTCTTCTACGTGGGACTGCAGAAAAATGGTGGAATTCCTAAAATTGAATTGTGGAATTTAATTTTTATCACTGCAGAAAAATCTATTTGTAAGGCAATATACCTGAATGAAGCCACAAAGTTTAGAGAAATGGCTTCATTGATATTACAGGACAGCTCAGATCTATACAGGATAATTTACTGGGCCTGCCTTGATTAAGTTTACAAAGCTCCTTATAAATAATGGCCATTTATTAATAGCTCATTCTACATATAGCCAGAAGCAATGTTAAGACCTTAGTCTCCATGAAGTGCTGGTGAGAATTATCTAAGAGATAAGAGGACACATTACCGCTCAGGATTGTATGTGTCAGGTGATTCCCAGATCTTTGGGTTGCGGTGTAAAACATAGGCTGGCACCACCACCAGGGTGCCAGTGGGGATGGTCAGCCCTTGGACCTCCACTGTCATCTTGCAGGACCTCTCAATGCGCGGTGCAGGAGGCCAGAGGCGCATAGACTCATTCATGGCCATGTCTAGGTATTCCATTTGCATTAGTGACTCATACATGATGGGGGCCTGTGGTGGGCAAAGAGCTTGTCTCATAAGTTTGCCTGATCGACCAGGTACTGTGCCTTCAAATTTAATCCTGTAGGTGGCAGTGTTTGTCAGCTGGACAAAAAAGCTGATTTTTGTTCAGAATTTTGAATGAACCAGCTTAAATACTCGTAACACCGAGTTCTCTCATAATCCGGAGCAACCTTAAAAATGTATTGCATTATTATTAAAGTATAAATCTTGTCCAGGTTATAAACATTAAATAACACTAGATATATTCTACAAGAATCTTTGCGAGTACACGGTTATCCAAGTTTTTCATATAATGCAATATTATATGTGTGCCAGAGCAAAGTATTTTATAGGAGCTACAAAGAGAAAGCCTGGGTGTTTTCCAGCTCAAACTGTATATTTGGAAACCCAATCTGGCAGTTTGTAATTAAACAGGAGATTTTTAGTTACATTATTGGGAAATACGCTGTCGATTTCTTCTTGCAGTTTCTTCATAGCCGCGGGGTTGGTCGCCAGGTTGTATGCTAGCAAAGACAGGGTGCTGCTGGTGGTTTCATACCCACCGACAATAAAGACTAAAGCCTGAGACAATATCTCTTGATCTGTCAGACCTAAAAACAAAACACACATTCTCAGCATTCATTTAGGCACAGGCCTCTTGCAGTTTAACCTCCAGAGAAATAACATCCGCTTTAACACCAGGGGGCAAATAACCCTAAATAATGATGGAGCAAATGAGGCTTAAAAACCTGTGGTGGGCATTGAGCACCAGCACTGATTTGTAGTTCAGAATACTCCCACCCACCACGAGTTTTGAAGCCTCGTTCAGCACCAGCATTGACTGGCTAGTTTGGGATACTGCCACCCACCACGGGTTTTACTTATCACCAATGCTGAATTCTCATACCTCTTACAGGTTCACCGTCCACCTTGGTGTTTGCTTGTTCCTCCGAAATCTGAGACTGAATCATAAGCTCAAGGAAATCCACTCGATTCTGCTGACGAAGCACAAAAGTTTCACAGACTGCATATTCAGCACGGCAGTTCAAAGGCAATCATGATTTCCTGTTTTCTCTATAGTGCAGGGAGCTTGGAACGAGTCTGGAAAACAACTGAGAAGTGTGTTTTGAGCAGGACGCACCCCTTGTTTACTCTGATGTTCATCCTTTATCTTCCTGACTGCATTCATAAAGAAGTCCAGGTATGACTTGGAAACGAAGGTAATGCCCAATTTGTCAAAAATGCGAGCGGTAAAAGGAAACAGAGCTGGAAAGAAGAACAGTTTTTAGTATGTTCTTACAATTAATTGTAATACGTTTGCATTTTAACGCTGCAACATTTCAAATCCATGTCAAAAGTAATTTCTGTAATAAAATATTAATGCAATGCATGAATATATACTGTATATTTAAAGTATAAAGTTCATTTTTTGTAGTCAGTATAAAAATGGACTTTTACTCAGGGCATGAAGAGTTCCAAAAAATAATGTTCAAAAACCAGGAGATATTCCACTTACTTATAATCAGGAGGAAAGGGTTAAATAGGCTGAACTTCATCATTTCCTTAATTTTGCTGACGAAAGGGTCCTTGGGGTTGTTGATGGAATCAATCTCTATGCTGAAGGATGTACTGCCGACCACATCCATACTGTACGGCCCGAAAAAGCTGGGAAAACATCCCATTAGTGTGAAGACCTTTTTGGTGTGTGTGGTGCCGATGGAGAAGAGTTGGTGTAATTTGGTGATTGCACGGACCCAGGACTGTTGTATAAATAGCATTTATAGGATTTATAAAGGATTAAATTAATTTAGTAGTACCTTTTATCATTGAGGGCAATTAATATTTAGATGGCAATATTGCTATCTTGCCTGATAGCATTTGTATTGCATAAAGTGTACTCACTCTTTAATTTCAACTGGGTTATCTAGGTTTCTCTTCTTCAGGCTGGCTGTCAAAGAATCAGCATAATGCTCAACAATGGGGAAGACCTGGAGGCAGGCACAAAATGCAGACTCCATCTACATGCAGACTGTTAAAACATTCTGCAGGACATCCAGGTTCCCTCTTCTTGTCAATGAGAATTTTTTTTTTAATGAAAATAGCCTTTTGATTGGCCATAGAGAGCTGTATACCAAGACATGTACAGTGGAATGTTCCAATTGTAATCTAAAAACTAACAAATCCCAAAAGACTGTTCTTAACCATTATTACTATTATTTAAACCCTATCCAAAAGCAGAGATGTTATATACACACATGCAAATTCTAATAGGTCAAACTCAGTTTTCATGTACATCATGACAAATGACTGATGTATGGAAGTTTTTTTTTTTTTTTTTTTTTTTGAAGATGTCAATCAACATGAAGCTCATATGAGATGTCCAAGCAGTGCAAAATGAATCTCTGCCCTCCTCCCTCCCTGGCAAAATGACACCTTTCACAGGTCTCAGCTTAAGATTGGCTAGAGGAGTGAAGGGGCAGAGATTCAAACACTTCTCCAAGTAGTGACTGATCAAAGGAAAGAGTCGTACCTCTTTCAACCGCCCACTGGTGAAAGACGGAGACAATACGCTGCGGATCCTTCTCCATTTATCATCTTTTACCACTGACACAGCATCAGCTAATGGACCAGCCATGACCGCATCCTGCAGGAATACATAGCAGTACGTTAGCTGTAAAGCTCTCCAGAGAAGACCAGCCTTGATGGTGAGGGACATGTCACCAAAACTGAGAGTCCAGGGACGCTCTGTGTGCAAATGGCTTAAGTAAACTGTATGATATGTGAGTCGCTTTGGCTGAAAGTTCCTGCTATTCAACCAGCTAGCTAGCTATGTATCATTAGCCAACTACATATCTTTGGGTTTCAGAAGCAAGCCAGAATACTCAGAAAAAAACCCACATATACACAGGGAGAACATACCAGTTCCACACAAATAGGCAGCAAAACGGCCAACCCAGGATAAAGTGAATGTTGTTGCTATATTTTAACCGATTATGATGTGGAAAACAGTGAAAATGTGCCATATTTCATGTTGAGGGCTCATGTCCCGCTGAAACCACTCAAACGCACCCTTCGGTTTGTGAAGACGGTGTAACATTCTTTGACCATCACTGCTTTAATCATCTCCGGGTCTGTAATCATCAGGAGTGGCTGTCGGCCATCAAAAATTCTGGCAGAATGAGAAAGCTGGAGTGATGATTATAACCAGGAATCCAGAATGGTACTGTCAGCAGCTCTGTGTATACCTTAGTACATTATTCTCTCTCTATGTGCTGTTTCTGGCATTCAGTGAACAATGTACTGGTACAATGGAACGCATGCTGTTATGGAAAGCTTTACAAACTAAAATGTATGCAACTTTCTCTCTAGCCATCCATGCAGCCATCTTCCATAGCAATTCTATAGTACAGGGTCCCTGTGAAGTTGGAACCTATCCCAAGAAGAAGGCATAGGGAAGAAGAACATCTTGGGTTTATTCCAGTTTGTTTCAGGGTTAGAGTCCTCCATGTGTACTCACCCCCAGAAGCTTCCATATTTGCGAAAACACTCCATATCAAAATTGTAGAAGCCCTGTGGAGCGGTGGAAGTGAGGCATAGCTGAGTGACTTATTATAATTTTTATTATTCATGAAGGAGTTAATTTACAGGACAGTTTTTGAAAACATGCACTACAAAATCTAAATACTGTTATTTAAGCATCTTATAAGGGCCTATACAAGTTGTCATTTTAATAAGATGTATAAGAGAAACTTCATTCTTCCTATCTGGAAATTCTTGTACATAAAGTAACGGTAAAGTGCAGATGGACGTGTAGTCCAAGACAAGAAGTGTAAAGGTGCAAATTATCAGAAGAATAAACAGTGAAAATAAAATTTATTGCTGACTAATACAATTCCCCAGCTTTCCGAAATGAAATCACAACACACATACTGCTTTCAGCAGACTCACCCAGATGTATGAGAGAAACGTCCCTACAAACGGCAGAGGTCTTGGTCCTGGGATTCCCAGCTTTTTAAAAAAGCCATAGGGCCAAATCCCATACCTACACACAGTGAAAATTGCAAAATAATCCACATTATACTGGCAATATAATTCACTTTTCATATAAAATTTACGTTTCAGTGTCACGTGTATGGGCCAAAATAGATGACAGGACGCTAACCATATATACAGTGCAATTTTTAGTAAATCCAAACAAAGTTTCGTAACAGATCCATTGTTTGTTTTTACTGACTTACTTGCTATACATTGAGAAGTACAGTACTTAATATCTTAGGGGAGTAACAGACAAAATATAAAAACACAAACACAACAGGCAGCATATAAAAACGATGTACGCATCGAAGTAAATCCGAATACTGGACACACTATAGCAGCGGTTTAACACTTACAGTATAAGGAGGGTGAAGAAGGTTATTAAGAGAGTCCACGTTTCCCTTGAAAAAGATGGAATGAGATTCATGGTGTACTCTTTGTCACGGAGTAAAGCTTTCTATGCGACTCTACAACTTTTCTCTTAAATGGGGTTTTAGACAGATTTTTCTGAATATATCTAGTTTATGCTTCCGCATATTTGGAGAAGGGCGGCGACTGCAGGCTCATAAACAATTTCGGGTTTCAGCTGAAGGCAGCTGGCACTTCAGTTTAAGTTTTGTATATCAGATTTTTTGCTAAGGTGCTTATTGATCATATGAAGTCTTTTAAGGGATAGAAGTTGAGGTAATTTTCGCCAGTGCAAACATGCCTTATACCGAGCCTTCACATAGCTTGAACCGTACAGAAGAATTCAGTGGTGTATTAGATCCTTACTTAAACAATCGCAGACAACAGAGAGGGTTTAACTAGTGTTGGGGTAGATCTGCAGTACAAAACCTATGTAGCTAATAACACTCACCACATAAAACTACTTTCTATGTGCCATGCTGTGGCATATACTAGCAAGTGGTTATAAAAACGAATGATGAAGGCTACGACCCTATATTCAACTGCGTAAACAATTTCTTATAACTCTCCAAACTTCATGCACTTCATATACCTTTGAACAATTGAATGGCCTGTATGAACATTACGCACTATTTTTTTTCTTGAAAGATATTAAAATCAACAGCGATAAATGTATTAAAACGCATGCCCAAATTAAATCAACAAAATATTGTAAATTCATATGCATTTAATAAAATTCGTGGGCGGTTAACGTAATTTCCATGTATATGCTCTGTGTTTATTTTAAATTCTTATTGTCTGTTACTTATTCCTTCGAGAGGGCAGTGTTATTTTATGGAGCAGTTATGTTATTGCATCTTCAAAACATCAAGTTAATATTTAAGTAACTTAATTCTTATTGGGAAGAGAACGGAGCTGCTGTTATATATGAGCTCCATTGTTTGCGATTTAAAAAAAGTTTTCAGCCACATGTGGAAAGGGTTACAAAGTCACCAGACTGAGTTTCATGTATTTAACAAGTCACGTAAAATTCTGTATCACATCCCCTAGTTCTTTTTGAAACACAGAACAAACTTTAATACTACAATTTCCAGGTTACAGTCTGACTGTAAAAAAAAATCATGCAATCCACCTGTACTATTTAATGTAAACAGCTAGGTCGGAAGATGGTCAAAGAACAAGCCACCTCTGACAATCAAAAGTGATGTCACCTGGCAGCGTCACACTGAAGCAACATTACTGTTGACCATAGAGGTCCAAAGGAAGAAAAGTAGACACACCTCTTTGAGGAGAAGCTTGCAGACAATCGACTGACTACCATATATGGCATTTTTGCATTGCACCTGAGCCAGAAAGTGCATCAGAATGCAGAGACAACAGAGCACAGGGGTAGGTTTAAGGCAGGGGTGGGCAACTCTGCTGTTTGGGGGGCCGCTGTGGGTGCAGGAATTCATTCCAGCCAATTCCTGCTTTTATGTGAACCCCCTCTCACATTTAGTCATGCCCTCCATCATTCCGTATTTACTGTGTCAATCAGCATATCTTCAGCAAGGTTGATCTTTTAAAGATTATTTTTAATGGGTATGACGTTGTGATATTGTTTCTTAACATTTATCACTCATTTCTCCATATGTTGCTAATTATCACAGCAGTGGAAACACACATTAGGTCAGTGTTCCTCTTTAGGGCCTAATGAGCAGCAGTGACCTAAGGTGTGTTTCCCTTACGGAGATGATTAAGCAATTGACACCGACAACAAAGAAACTGGAGGTAATACCTTTTTTATTGACTGAACTGAATGTCATTTGGCAAACTCTCGAGAGTCAGGCTCCCTTTCAGGTCTGTCACTGAGTGAAACAGTAAATGTTGAATGATGGAAATATGGGGATGATTAAATGAGAGGGGTTCACTTAAAACCAGGGCTGGAGTTGCCCACCCCTGGCTTAAGAGATTTATTAGAGCAGATGAAGGGTAGACAGTGGTGGCAGGTGATGGATGGCAGCGCTAAGGACTCTGAGGATGCAGATAGTCTGGGGCCTGGAGAAATCGCTACGGAACTGAGACACATGGGGAGGCAGATTGCTAGAGATCAAGAAGCGGTGACAGAGTCAAAGGGCAGTTAAATCACTGAACAAAGGTCTGAGTAAATGGGGCGCTTGAGTAGTGCTGAACAATCAGGAGATAAGGTACAGGAGTTTGAAACCATATTTGTGAACAGGTGAGAGAAACCAGTCCTTGGGATGCATTGGGGTGCCCTCTGGTGGCACAGGGAGTGAGTGACGGGTCACACTTATGCAGTTGATTCAGGTCTGGTCAGCATATCGCCATCTGGTTGTCTTGATGCTACTGGCTGAATTTGGTGTCTTCCTCCATTTATCTGCTGTATCAGAAGGAATTCCTTTTGGTGGAATGATACAGACCAGCATCCAGAGTGATGTTACGTTTTAGCTTTTTCCCCACCGGTCACTCAGATAATTTACATGTCAAAATGATTTAAGTCCTTTACCCTTGCATTGCTAATTCAGCATGCGACTGTTGTTGATGTTCATGGAGAATGACTACTAAATTATACACAATATTGGTAATCAGTACTTTTTAAAAAGCTATTCAATTTTCCCTGTTCTAAATGAAAGATTTGTTTCATATTTCTTCCTGCTGCATGACCACTGTAGTTATATCACAAATGGAAATGCCCGGTCATGTTCCTTCCTCTAGAATGCTCTATAACACAATACTGTCATGTGTGTTTGTGCCAGTCCTTTGTGTCCACTGCCATGTTAGGAAAAAGTGTGCACGGACCTGTAGCTTTTAGCATGGTGCAGTGGGTAGAATTGTAGAATACACCTCCAGGGTTACAGTTTTGAGTCTTGTCCTGTTTATACAGTATCTGTATGTTAACCCTATGTTTTACATGGATTTCCTTCCATGAGACAAAACAAAGACATGGTTTCAGTGGATTTGTGCCTGTAAATCACCCTTCTGGTTTGTGTGGCCTTCTTAGGATAGTCTCCTTGCTGTCCTTTGCTGTGAATTCAAAGTGGTGCTTCTGTGAAACAGAGTCAATCTCCTCAAACCCTGTGCTGTGTTCTCAGAAAAAACTTAAGGGCTTAACCTTTGGGTGTACACCTTTTTGAAGAACAAAAAAAAAAAAAAAATCACAAAAACAGAAGTCACTGAACAGAGATAATGTTTACAACCTGTTGTTTTACAAGACATTCTGAATTGTACATTTTCTAGGCCCAAGGAGAGCGACTCACATGAGAGAGTAGAATTTTTTTATTCACTTAATTTTCCATTTCAAAAATATCACCCAAATTTGTTTATGGGTTCTGTATAATGTGGTGTTGGCACATTCATTTAATCAGCCACTTTGAAAAGTATAGAGAATCTCACATTAATTCTGAAGACCTGTACAGCTATTTATATTTGCAATAAATTAAATTTGCTCTGTTACCCTCATGTAACACTAAGGTTTTTGTATAAATTTGTATAAATGTATAAATACAGAAAATGTGAATTTAAAAAAAAAAGCAAAGTCAATCGACTTTATTGGTAGAACTAAATGAAAAACTTCACGCGAAAGTCTAAGCACACTTAAGACTTGATTTTTCTGCCCTCTACTGGATGCAAAAAGAACTTTCATGATAAGGTGTCAATTAGCGACTTGGGGAAGAAAGGTTTCCCCACACCGAATATATCATGCCATGTCAGTCAGTGAATGTTTTAACCCAGCTTTTTGATTGACGGCTCACAATAATCCTACCCATGGTAGGTTTTGAAGTCATGTATGTTCCATCACTAATGATGGTATGTCCATTCTATCTTCAAAGTACTGACAATTAAAACGTGTATTTACAACACAGCAAAGCATCGAGCTTCTGTGCAGCATGTGTTTGCCACAAAATCCCAAAGAAAGCGTTTTCATTACCACCTTCTGACACCTCTCTTCATGGGTGTATTTTTAGCCAGAGGTGGAACACGAGCCAAAAAGCTTTTAAAAAAAGCTGAAAATATCCCTGTTCAATTTAACACATACATAACTGGAGCAATTGTTTGCGATGGTTTTGGTCTCTACTAACTTTCAAGCCAATCCTGTGGTTGTGCCTCTCTTGTCAGAAGCCTCAGTTGTATACATGCAAGTTACCCCCCTCACCCCAAGCTATTTATGCCCGTTCTCCTTACTACCTGTCCTTCCTGCCGGCTCTCTGTTATCTGAGCCACCATCAATTTGATCACCTGCCTACCTGTGCTCCATCCTATCTCTGTTATACTTAAACTGGTACTACTGGCTAGATGAGGTTCCTCCCAAGGTTTCTTCCACCTGAGGGAGTTTTTCCCACTGTGACCCATAGCTCACTCTCTGGGGATCTTGGATCTAGGATGCCGTAAAGCATTCTGTGACAAATGCTCCTTGTTGAGAGATATGAAATGAACTGAATATTTGAGGACCCCTGGAGTCCTAATTGGACTTAGAGCTACAACTCACCTACAGGTACTTGAATAGGAAGCAGGGAACAGCACATACCACTGTGAATTATCTGCCCCTCTTCTCAAATGGGCTCAACCGTAGAGTGTTGGTCACACAGGCTGTAAGTCTGGATTCAGACGGGAACCTGCACTCGTACTTCCCAGGTTTTTAAAATTCAGTCAATTTCTTCAAACCATTTGCCTTGAAACCCACCATAACGTGAAGGAAAGACTTCAACCTACAGTAGTTGTGTCAATCTACAATGACTAAATTTTTGCCTCCTGTTCATATGGTTGGAAAATGCAACTGAAAACATTAAGGCTACAAGAACAGAGATTCAGAAACATCTTAATTTGGAAAAAGATGACCAGCTGTTTTGTTTTCTGGTCCTGTCAACAAAAATTTATGTTAAAAGTAAAACCATTCACATTTCTCTGGCATGACATGGTTCATATTAATATACTATAATGGAACCATCTACAACAGACCAACGGAGGCTACATTAAGTACACCGGCTTGGCTAGAACGATGTTAAAAATGAGGGAAAATTCATCTCCAGTCTGATTAACATTTTCCCTAAAAAGCCTAAAAAAAAACACAAATTCAGTCCTCTCTCTTGTAAAAAAAAAAAAAAAAAAAAAAAAAAAATTACCAAAATAAAGCTTTCAGATGAATGGCAATAAAACCAGTTTCCATGAAAATAAAACTGATATGGCTTAAGAGCATAATCAGTATGTACATAAGAAAAATGAACATTACATTTACCCAAAACAACGAGTAATTTGTCATTGGATCCTTTTAAGCTCAGAGGGGAAAAAAAAAAAAAAAAAAAAAAAGTCTAAAACTACCTATTCTACTACCCAGCTGGTCAGTAGGGTTTCGACTGCCTTAGGGAAAGGTTAGTGGAGAAAAAGGACAACAAGGGCAGGACTGCTTTGATTCTGCTTCCTTCAACCCAGAAGTCTTCTGATCAACCCGTCAGCATACATGAGCAGCTGGCTTCCTGAGACAAAACCATTAAGGACACCCACTGAGTCAGCCTCTGACCTCTGACAGACTATATCTCAGTACATTTTGTTTTTAAATTGAGAATTGAGTCACTTTTCTGTTTGGGTTAATTGCTTTGCTTCATTTGAGTTATCAGTGGTGTACGTACCAAAACCCTTGCCTCTCTTGAGAAGCGAGAGGTGTAAAGACATAGGAGCATTAGCGCCAGAAAACTCATACCCAGAGGAGGACCCTGGCACTGGGAGGCCCCAGCCTCGCCTTTTGCTTATGTTCTGCTCACCAAGGCAAGGCGGTATATAAATGCACAAGATGTACACAGTACAAGTGTGCCAACACACTAATGACCACGTAGTTGTTTCTTGGGAAATATATTTCCAACCTTTTTGTGTTTTCAAAAACATTTATTTACACTTTTATTTGGATACTCATGATTTGGCACCGCAACGATCACTGACACAATATGACTGAGAAATATCGACTGAGAAGACGTCGGAGAGAAATCATTTCCTGTGCTGCCATATTCGGCAAAATCACTTCTGCCACAGCACTGAAGGCTGTCGGATTCACCTGGGAAGGGTCCTGCTGTCCCGGTCTGCA
The DNA here is from genome assembly GCA_009936485.2 of Gymnarchus niloticus. Lineage (NCBI taxonomy): Eukaryota > Metazoa > Chordata > Actinopteri > Osteoglossiformes > Gymnarchidae > Gymnarchus > Gymnarchus niloticus. The sequence goes on along the minus strand of JAACJT020022534.1, from coordinate 5,937 downwards.
ATATAGGCTAATCTCAAAAAAAAAATGCGCATGTGGGTGGGAATGAGGGCGTCAGACAAAGGAGGAGAACCCCGTGACGGGTGTCCGTGAGCCAGGGGCGGGCTCTCCGGTTGGGGTGTAGGCTCCGCCTGTACTGTGGGACGTAACCACAGTCTGGTAGTAGGGCTCGCTGTCGGCACTGGCACACTCCTCATAGGCGTAGGCCAGGCTTTGCTTCAAGCCCTTCTGCTGCCGCTTCCACGAGTTGAAGTAGACGGGGTCGCTCATGTAGTGGTTGACAAAGGAGTGCTTGGGCGGCTCGTCCTCTGGCTCGCTGTCCGTGGCCTTTCCAGGGTGAGAGAGAGTGTTAAACTAAACACGAGGAAACCGAGGCCACCTCAGGTGGCTTCCATATTCTATGCATACCCAGAAGACATCTTCTCTAACTGTAGGGATGGAAACCTTTGAGATCTCCGCTTTCCTCATGCTAAATGCTAGCTTGGCCAAAGTGATGCATAGTGAAGCCCACCCAACAGCAGCATACAGCTGTCACAGAGCTGACCTGGGTACAAGTGTCCCTCTTTGGAGGTTTAGCCTAGCAGCACTTATACCAAAGGTGACAGTGTGACAGCTGTATATGATTTTGTTCACTGTAGGTCACTGTGGCCAAAAGCATCTGCTGGAAAAAGTAAATGTCTGTTTCTCCCACATAAAAGAGGATCACTTCACCACTGGTGAGGCTAACTGCATCTGACAACTGTCTTCTAACAAAAACTTGTTGAAAAGCCTCTAGGAGGAGCAGCTGGATTTATCCAACACCAGCCTTCCATCATCTTCACTCCATGTTTCTCAGGGCAACAGGAAATGAGGTCACCACAATATCTCACAGGCTTCCTCTCCTGACCGGAGTTGACCATAAATGTCAGCTTGAAATTTCAATTATTTTTAATTTAGCTCACTCTGTATTTGACAGAGATAGGAGAACAACAATCATATATTTAAAAGAAAATGAAGTCTAGTATTTCTCCAGAGAAATTAAAATAGCTTTGTGCTAAAACTTTTCTCTTCACTTCCAAAGGATTTATTTACTGTGTGAAAATGGAGGAGGGGTGTTGGATAATAATGTGGCCTGGTAAAAGTCATTACATCGAGGTGTGTAAACGTTAAAAGGACCTGGTCATCAGCTCCCTTCCAGCTCTCTGACCTCCAGCAAGAGGCATTTTAGTTTTAGAAGAACTGCTCCAGGCATTACATGGGTGGAGGAATGAGACTAGCACCTCTGACTCTGATGCCAGGGTGGGCTTCTCAGTGAGCGTGGTGCTTTCCGATAGGATGGCGCCGTTGTAGCTGTTGCAGAGGTCCTCATCGGAGTAGCGCAGCCCACCTGGGCTGGGTCGAGGTGGGGACCTACGGGTACGAGATGACAGCGTTAAACAGGCTGCTCCTTAAGACACTGATAAGATTCCCCTGCGTTCCAGCGACATTTGGGTAAATTCTCCAAAAGAACAGCTCATTACCACTCTCAGCTTACACAGTCATACTGAAACTAAATTTGCAGCCATCCAATCCAGTAAAGGGACCACAACAAAGTTGTGGGAGTGTCTGTTTCTATCACTTATATAGTGTGACTTGAATGTATAAGGATTAAGGCCTCCTTCAGTTTCCAATTAGAATTACTCCAGCAGATTTAAGCACATGGCTAATGGTTAAGGCTTACAGGTACATGCTGAAGGGCGTGACTCTTTACGTATTTTCTTCTCCACTCACCTGGTCCCGTTCTTCTTCAGGAAGGCGCCCTTCATGTTCAGGTGTCGGCTGTTCAGCTCCAGAGCGGTGAATCCCCCATTGTCCAACGTGACTGACTGTTCCACTGTGGAGACTGCTTTCCCTGATAGCATGGAAGGATCATTCCGTGACTTAAAAATAATTCGGAGATAATCCCAAGGCTTTAAAAATAATGAGAATTTGCGGCAATTCAGATAGTTTCCATCAAGTCTGCGCAGTCAGCTTAACATAAAGGGTCCAGCTGAGGTTCCCTAGGCAGCTCTCCTTTATCGACTCTGCTGGGACCAGGAATCCCAGAGGGAGATGCTAACATGGGGCAGGGAAGGGGCAAACTACCAGGAACTGGTAGACAAAGACAGGATTTACGCAGAAAAGTTCACCCACAAATGCCACACCCATTGCTAATGAACTGTACCCATACACACTAAACCAGTTTGATATCCTAATACCGTCTTTGATAAGATGGTATTCTACATTGTGAGGATGTTCCCGCAATGTTTTTCAGGGCTCGATACTTGATGGCTCCACACACAGGAGATCCTCACCCGTGCCACAGCTCCTGTACTTCTTGCCATGGCCATGCAGCACCAATCCGAACACCACCAGCAGGACCAGGATCAGGCCGCAGAGCGCCACCACGATGAGGAACCACCACTCCTCGTAGAAGGGCGTCTCCGCCTGGCCTGTGTGGATAATGGGGGTCAAATCTGGTCTGGAAGACACTGTGTCACCCCTGTGGATGGTGTGGACAGGCTGTCATGCAGCTTTTCAAAAGTGGTGTCCCCCTGTTTTGTTGGTTTGGGCCATGTCACTAACGGGGGGGGGTGGATTCTGGCCTACTGAGAAAAGGCTTGCCCTTCCCCTCAGGAACGGCAACTGGTCTGTAATACGGTGCACTGCTGAATGTCCAGTGGAGTCATCTGTCAGAATAAAACCTTTCCTCGGCTAGCATTTCTCAAAATGCCCAAAGGCCTTCACCACGACGAGCCGGAGCGTGGCATGTAGAAACCCCGCTGTATGTAAGCAGCGTGAAGTCGGTGTTTCAAGTATCCTGAATCAATCAACGTGTTGGGATCGAATGCTTCCACTCTTAGCTTCCTGCTGTGGAGAGAATGTGATAAACGACGCGGTGAGAGGGACGTTACTACAGCCACAGCAGGAACTTGACTACGGAATAACACCAATTGCTTTTGGGGCTGGCTTACTTCAGGGCCCTGGCGTGACAGCAAAACGGGACCCCTGCGAAAACAAGACAATGTCTGCCCATTTCACATAGCTGAACTGAATAGCTGTGGTGTTCCTTCCTGTCAGAGCGGTGAAATACTGCGTCTTCTGACTCTTCCTGAATTGCAAAATAACAGACTGGACGTTCTGTTACCCAGACCTAGACCACGTTTCCATTGTAACGAAAAACAGATGCTTGCGCCACGTGGGTGCAACACCAGGATGGCTTTTTTTTTTTTTCCTTCCCCCTCTGCAGGCGACTGGCATCCGATGGAAAGTCACTGGCCCCCACAATAAAATCTATCTCCACCTAAAAATGACCTTAATGGATCAATCTATGGCTATGCAAGATGTTTTTCTAATGTTTTGCTTTGTCATGAACAAAGTATTACACCAGTGATGATCTGAAGCGAAAGGAATCAAAAATATTTGGAAAATGAAAGGATTCGAATCATGGCCAGATTTTCCACTGTAATGATTACATGAAGCTTTATACAAAAAGAGTGAGGATTTTCACACTTTGACTTGTTCTGGCTCCGTAAATTTAAATATCTGGTATACTTGTGTATGTCTGTCTGAGCCTCACTGCAAGCATTTCATTGTATGTGTGTCTCTGCCGCACTGTACAAATAGACTTTGACCTAGCCAAGGAGTAAACAATCGGGCTTTCAGCAACCATTGTGTGATGAGTCGGCATCATTAACCACACTGCCACCTACTGGTCTATTACAGGAGGTCATATCTTGATAGCAAACATATTCCAGCACACAGATGGCACACTCAGTACCTTCTTAAATTTTTCAGTCACCGCCCATTTAAACTTTCACATTTAGCTGCATGACCTCAATTAGGCCAATTTGTACCTCAAATGTCTATAAATCTGTATGCATGTCTAGGAGGGCATGGGTCCAAGTCCTGGGGCGAGAAGAGTAATCATCTCAAGCATCTAACATTGATTAAGGCCCTTCACCCCAGTTGTTCCACATGTGTTGGATGTTGGCTAACCTTTCTCTCAAACTCTTAGCTTTCCCATATGTTGTGTTGGACAAAATCATCCATTTTCCAAACTGCTTACTCCTATTCTGGGTCACGGGGGGTCTGGAGCCTATCCCAGGCAGCCTCAAGCTACATGGCAGGGGACACCGTGGAGTGGGCGCCAACCCATGGTAGGGCAGATACACTCATGTACCCTACCAGACCCTACAGACAATTTAGCCACAACGATTAGCATACACTGCATGTCTTTAGACTGTGGGAAGAAACCCACAAAGCATGGGGAGAACATGCAAGCTCTACACACGGAGTGAGAGGAGGGGATTGAAGCCCCCGCCCTTGGAGGTGTGAGGCAGGAGCGCTAAAACCAGCTGTATTTATGCATATTATTAAAAAATAGTCTCACCCCCAAGCTGTTTCGTTTTGCTTATCAATAACTGAAATGTGAACATTTAGATGAATCATGACACCGATTTCATGTAACACAATTCATTAGCATACGGCCAAGATTAAAAAAAAAATGGAGCTTAATTCACACATTTTTAAATGCATGAACTCATAACAGTAAATAACCCCATTAGAGATACTGCTGTGGCTTAGTCTGTTCAGTAATTTGTTAGATTAATCATATACTGTACACGTTACATTTTATGTGAATCCCTGCTGATTTAAAAATAAACTGCAGCCAGTTATTACCTGAAGTGACAGCAGATGGCGCACTGGGCTCACCATAGCCGTAGTGATTGACTGCAAGCACCCGAAACTGGTAGCTCACCCCTGGCCGTAAGCGTTCCAGGCTGACAGAGTGGGAGGAACTGCTGGGGGGCAAGTTTTTGGCAAACGTGTCCCACAGACCTTCATCTGCAACATGAGCAACCACAGCGGCATGTAAGGATGATCAGATATCTGGCCAGTTCTCTCTGATGTAAAGAAAGTAAGTTTATAATTCTATTCTTTGATTATAGAGTTCATTCTGAGACTAAACTCAGCTAAAAAGAAATATTGGCTTACCTGAAGGACGTGCTTCAATGACATAGCCGGTGATTGGCCCCGCCCCTCTGTTTCCTGCTAACCAATGGATTGTTAGCATGGAGCCTGATTTTGTGATAGATGTCTGCATAGGTGAACCAGGTGATCCTGTGGATTCACAAGTATTTGTTTACAAGACAGCTTGGGCCATACTATGGTTACAAGCCATACTCAGACCACTTGAATTTAATTTACAAGGCACCATGTTTTGCAGTCTCGAGTGAGGGCTGTGGGGAAAGGTTTGTGTTTTATATCTCCGTTTGGTTCTTACTCTTGTAAAAATAGCACTTCCACTTCAGGAGCATGACTTTGAGTGTGAACAACCTGATAAAACGCAGTGGAATAAGCACCCTGAGAGCATGATGTCACTCCCTGCAACTGGAGCTTCAGACTAGTTCTTGCAAAGAAGGGTCCTGCCCTTTGCACACTGCCCGTGGGGCTAATAACAGACGAGGAATATAATGAACGTCCAGACTTTAACCATGACCCTGCTAACTGAGCGACAGAACATACTACAGATTGGCCTGCTGGTAAAACTTCTAGAATGAGTTTTTAAAAAAAAAAAAAAAAAAAAAAAAAAAAAATTATGAAGGAATTGAGGCAGAACACAAATCTGGGTCCCTCACCGTCCACCGGCCCTGCAGTGATGTTGGCCTCCAGCTCAGGACCCAGGCTAATGGTCCGCGCCTGCACTCGGAAGCAGTATGTGACGCCCTTGGTCAGATCTCGCACCTTGAGCCAGCGCTGTGTGTTACCCCGGATGTCCACCGTCACAACCTTGCTCACGCCTGTCGGGGGGGGGGGGGGGGGGGAAGAAGGGTGCGCCCCGCCTGCCGGGGGGGGGGGCGGGGGTTGTTTTTTTATGGGAAAAAAAGAAGGGGGGAGGAAGGCGTACCATAAAATGACGGAGCTTTTTACAACCGTCAC
>JAACJT020022533.1:10914-36593 GCA_009936485.2 Gymnarchus niloticus | reverse complement strand
CACAAAACAGGCGAAAAACAACACCCCGCCAAACCCCCCCCCTGCTTGGATCTCTCACCCTAACAACACCCCCCCCCCCCCCCCCCCCCGGCCTTATGGATTTAACCCTTAATAAGACTCAATAGCACAGCTGAGGGACTTACCCTCTCCTCCAGCTTGGCTATCTGCTCCTTGTAAAAAGCATCTTGCTTCCTGAGGTCCCGATCCCTCTCTTCAAGCTTCTGGGCCTACAGAAACACAAGGAAGAACTTGAACCCAAGCATAAAACGCTGAATTCCACACTCAGGATTTAACTGCAAAGTCAAACCCCGAGCGTACACAAAAGATTTCCTGAAGGGTTATGCCATACATTATTTGTCTCAAGGAAGTCAGATAAAACATTTACAGGAGGTAAACCTCAAGGATGATCGATGAACCAGTGTTTAAAACAAAGGTATGAGAGGCTGGGCCCTCACTGCAGCATTCATCTTAAGACAGCAAATGTCAGCCAGTGGACGTCGGAAAACATCCCATGTCAGGAGATATGTTCATCAGCCTTGTAGGACCAACCACAGTCATGCCCATCATCACACCTAACAATTTAGAGATCTGAGCGTTCTAAACACGAGGATTAATTATTGCTGAGTGGCCATCTTTCTATCGACTTATCCTGGTCATGGTCATGCGGTACTATTACATATGCAAGTTGGGTTTCTTGTCACTTGCCACTGCAAAGTGTCCACACAGCACTTCCTGAAGCACATTCCAGAGTCACATAAACTACAGAGGAACCAATGTCACACAAGGCTTAAAGTAAACAAACACAAAGACGGCCAAAAGAGACGAACATGCTTGTGTGCTGATAAGGCATGCTTAAGACTTGCTAATGAAAAAATAAAAACCTGCTAGCCTTACCTTTTGCTCAAGCTCCTGAAGCAAGTGAGAAAGAGAGGACAACGTGAAGTTCAGTGTGATGGTGAGGGAGCCTTATTACAGCCAACCAACCCAGCATTCCTCAGGTAACAGATTGCCGCACCTCCAATAAGGTAACGCTAACTGTCTAAGATGAGACTGCAGATCGCCAAGAAATCTGGTGGCAGGGTCACACCTCAAGACCTCTTTTCTGGGATACCGGAGAGGAGTACACACAGTAGAAAACCTCAGAGACTCAGAACTAAACCCTGAAGTTACGGTAAAGATTATGTCAAGTCTCACCATGATCCCGAATTAAAGACAAGACACAAATACGTACACACCATTTACTCGTATTAATATATTTGCTTCTGACACAAGTTAAACCGCTCATGTCAGGTTACGTCTGTTTGATCGACAACATTTATAAACGTATCATTTGACTAACAGACCAAAAATACATTAACAACTCAAACCTATAGGGCAATGGCGTAGCGATCAGACAGAGCTAGCAAACAAGAATGTTTGAAGCACAGTAGTTCTGAGTTTTCCCTATCCAAGGGAAACAGAGTGCTTGTGGCGCCTTCACAATCCTGAGCGTTTAAAGCCACACAGCTTTGTTTGCAAGCAGCTTCACTGACCAGCTAGGCACTCGAGATGTTGGGATACGTCCCTCCTTCAACTAGTCCTTAGCTAGCCAACACACTGTGTGAGTGGAAGCATGAAAAAGGTGAAGTTAGTAGTTATGCAAGTCCCTGCACTTGGAGGCAGGCGTTGAGGTGCTACAGATGGCTGAAGATAACACTTTTTTTTAAAAGCAATATGAAGACCCCGTCTGGAATCGCTTTCCATACTTCAATAAGCTTCACCAGTTATCACTGTATAATTAAAAGCTTGAACAGGACAATCTCCTACATGATACACCCACTCCCCTGAAGACAGAACATTCTGCTCAAGAGGGATTTTCTGATGCATTTTCTGTGAAGGCTGGTTAAGGACTAAATGCTTGTAATTTCACCTATTTCTGCTCCATGCAGGGATGGTGAGGTTTTTAAGTGCATTAAAGATCTTCAAAACCGGTTAATATAAGAAGAAAAAAAAAAAAAAAAAGACCGATGTATCCACTGGATTTTTAACAGTGTGATTTGGCTTCAGATTCACAAGCCTGCAACAGGAGAGCAGCTTTGTTGAAAAGAGCATCCATCTGTCAGCACAGCTGGTCCCATTTAGGCCAACAGGCAGCTGATACCCAGGACAGACACACCCCCAACACAGTCAGCGTTTATAACTTATGCTGAAATAAAGCACCACACAACTCAAAAGAAATTATTTAAAAGCCAGCATTAAGACCAACAAGGCAGAATGTCCAGGGACACAATTTATCATCTATCCAAATACCCTTCACTCCTCAAAGTCCAGTAGCCAATAAAGCAAGCGTTTAACATGTTGGCGGATCATCCTGGCTACTGGGGTCACTTGGCAAAGCTCCTGAACACAAAGCTTTATTAGCTGTCAGTTAAACGCACACCCGCTTATCTTACCACACTATGTCATCAGACGAGTTCACTTTCCAACAGATCGCTTTAAAGGACCCCCTATGTGTACAACCAATTGAAAAACGCGGCAAGGCTCCATCCTACCGCAGAAATTTGAGTGCAGCCATTACGGGGGCACCTTGGCCTCACGTTTCCCCCTGCCAGGATGGCCAGGACTCAGAGACGGCCCACTTACGCTGACCCACGCTTTGCTGGAAACCACGCAGAAATTGCCGACACACCACGCAGCCTGCAATCGCATTAATGCGTAGAGCAAGGGGCACAGAACACTGCTATGAGATATCGATAATACCAGAGAAAAACAGCCACAGCGCCTCGCCGTGGTGTAGGGGGAGGGAGCACGAGATGCCGTGTTTCCCCAGGGAACTGAGTTTGGTCGACTGCAGCCCAGTACGGCACCGGAGTGCTCAAACACGGAGAAGAAAACGAATGGTAAAGCTGAATGGAGACGTCAGCACTCAAATTTAGCCACATAAATTTGAGAATATGCCAGCTGACTTGGACTGTGTCAGGCACATTAAGCCCACGGCAGACGGTGGTTCCTTCCCTCCCAGTCACTCCACTGTAAGGTGCATATTGGCCAGGCAGTTAACATGACAATGAAAGGGCCCACAAGGATCTACACATTTATTTAGCTAAAAAAAAAATCTCAAATACATCACACTAACATTCCTTGTCTAAGCTCTGCATTCCCTCCAGTGTAAAAAAGGGAAAAACTTGGATTGAAAGGCTGTTTAAATCTGTTTAATTTTAAGTCCCAGATTTCCATCCAGTCAAGTACAAACGTGCGTGGGATAGGTCACCAAAGCAGGACCCATAAGCCACCTGTGATTGGGGCATCCTCCTCTGGGTCTTCTCATCTTAAAGGAACACTAGAAAGCCTGATCAGTTTGGTGGGCCTCGACAGACTCAGGCACTAAAGCTAGGCTATGCACCCCAGTGTCAATCGATGCATTTCCTTGTTAATGAAAGTACGAGCAAGCAATAAACATGGAAGCATTGATGCATAATATGTAGTTAGTGGGGCATCGGGGTCCTGTGTGCACATCCTAAAATCCTTCTTGAGTCACATCTATCAAGCTTCAGGCCCAAATGATCTGCAGTACGAGAGAAGGAATTCTAATTATGGAGGATGAGCAGGTGTCATATGGAAACGCAGCAGCATAAACGCACGGCTAATCTCTACTCAGTTATCGGATTCGAGCGAAACGTGATGCGTCTACGCAAGCCATTCATGCCTGTTGATCTGAATTTCACAGGATGGACAGAAGGCTAGACGGAGCACACACACATTCCAGTACAAACACAGGCTGTTCTGTCACACCCACCACCAGTTAAGATGAGCTGCATTTGTGCAGTACAGAAGTGTCGACACGTGCACTGGCGGTACGCACTAAATGAGATTAAACATCGATGGCACAGTAATAATGAGTCAGTCATTTAAATTGGTCTCATCACAATTGGGGGAAAAAAAAAAAACGCTAAAATACCCTGCAGTATCAAGCCAAACATGATCATTTTTTATGTAATAAATGAACATCTACACATCTCCCAAGTGCGACCAGGGCTCCAGACTAACTTTTCCAGTGGTGCCACCGGTGCTACCAAGTTTCCCCGTCGCTTGCACGGGCACATGATTTGGTCGCACCCTTTTTTGGTGCAGCATGGTATGAACCAATGCCCTTGTATGCTGATGAATAATCCTCTTAATTTGCATACCCTAGCTGTTGCATTGATGAAAGACTGACAGTGACTCGCGACCTGATGCTTGCTAAATATTTAAATCTGAACATTAACTTATGCATTCCTCTTTGTAGATGTCGGTGACTCCATCATTAATTGCGTAGGCGATTTTGTCAGCAGTGTTTTGTCGGAGGTTGCCTGATACAACACCGATAAACCGTGCACGTGCCGTATCACTGCCACAGGCTGGATTCACCATCAACCCCTTCTTTATCAAAGTGATCTGCAACTTTGATTCTATGAATGGAGTCCCTCTCTCGCCATACGCAGCGTCAAACTGATTACCGTTTCGTTCTCCTCCATCAAACGATTACTTCCACCTAATCCCCGAAATGAAGTGGGGGGGGGGTTCATCGTTTTGGGTGATGCAACGGGCCCTGCAGGTTCTGTGTGTTTTGCTGTCATTGTGCATCTTCAAAGATTCCAGCTTAAAACGTGTTGACCCGGTAACAAGTTTAGAGTTTATCGCCACCTACAATACGCACGACACGGTGTTCCCCTCGTACCACGGCCATGGACACTGCTAGACACTCTGGTTAAATCTCACGTTTTTTTCTTTCTCGCACACTCATCACTTGTGTCCACCGGCCTCCTGCTCTTTCTTTTCATTCTGTTTAAAATAATCAGCTACGGACTGCCCCATTTTCTTGCGCACGTCAACACCACAGCTAAAGAGATTGTTCCTGTCTTCAGTGCGTGTGTACGGCTGGGCCCGCTAAGACGACACGCATATTTTTTTTTTTTTTTTTTGCTAGAACGAGTCTTGACTCTTCTATGGAATCAAGTGCAGCTGCTGAAGAGAGCAAATGAAGGCAGAAGGTCCGCTGAAATGTGAAGGTCCAGACCCCCCATCTTACATTTAACTCTACGCCATGGTTAAGTGACCCATTCAGTTACGGAAACACATCTAGGACAACAGATAAATGCCAGAGAAACAAGTTTAGGAACAACAGCTGAAGTCAGAGCCAAGCGGCAAATGACATTAATGCTCAAAGGAACGACGGCTATAAAATCACATCTGGAGGTGCGTCAGTTCCCAGTAGCGGCCCCGCTGTTGTCATCTGCAGAACGAAGTGAAATATTCAGCAATTTACATCCACGAAGTCACTTCTCTGTATAAAATGCATTAGAAAGGGGCAGATGAACTGGGGGATGAATACTGATCCGAAGAAGGGAAGAGAAAATGATGTCAGTAGGAAGAAGAAAGCAGTGGGAAAGGGAGAAGGACATGAGGATAGTGATGAAGAATGAGGATTAGAACCTCACAGCATCACGATAAGCCCTGAAGATCGATTGGGGCAAACGCTCAGTTCTTCCTTTAAAAACAGTTCCCCTTAAGGCTTCCATTTCATTCTCCTAGGAGGCACTACCATTACGAGCAAGTTTTCAACTCTGCCAACGAGCAGACGCGATGCAGTCCTCACTCCACTGCCACGACACTGAGCCATGCAGAGTACGCCTCGCAAGCTAAGCAATGGTGCTCATGAATGATTAACGAATTATCCAGTTACCAGCAAACCTAAAGACATTTACCCTCTGAGGAGCCGATTATGGTGCCCAGGATAAAGCACATCTTCCTTTACAAATACTGTATTTACGGAAGGAAAGCGGGAAAGTCAGTGTAATCATTTCATCACAGCTGCTCCTGAAACATTTATAGCAAGCAATGATGAGGGATGACAACAGGAAAAAAACTACAGCAATAAAAATACACTGACTAGCAACTCAAATACTGTAGTATGAGAGGTCCCTGGAGATCACAACAAACTGGCACTGTGTGTCAGGGACGAACTGAGATGGACGGACATTCAGGCAGCGCATTAGGGACAGATTCAGACGGATGGGGAGGCAGGCTAAGCGTCGAGGACTGATTTAGCAGCAGGCTACGTCTCCGATAGGCCTGCACACATGGGCTAACGGCCCTCAGGTACAATGCAGGTGTGGGTTACGATGGCGCTTCACTATACAGACTGAAGCAGCACAAATTGCTCGGTCCCGGGGGAAGGCAGATTATCAGCAGTTTGTTAGCTTGGGGTCCAGGCTAATTTGTGAATTAAAAGCATTATTACAACTGCCTCATCCCAGTAAAGAAAGCTGCCTCTGCAGCTCCCAGTCAGCAGCCTACGGCACACTTAAGAGACGGGGAGGTAAAGCGGCACGAGGCCACTTACGTAGACCTGCGCCCGCAGGCGTTCGTCTTCAGCGGTCATCCGCTCCTTCAGAATGGCCCGTCTGATGCTCTCCTGGGCCACGGCACGCTCCACGTCCAGGATCCTCCCCACCTCCTGCTTCACCTGGGCCTGAGTCTCTTCCTCCAGGCTGCAGAGAGCAAGGGGGAAACTGGTGGAAACACCACAGAAATTTGCAGCAAGCAGAAGGAAGTATGTTCCCAGAAAGAACAATTTTAATCTGCTCATGGTTTCCTTCTGTTCTCTATTTCCTACTATAAACGCCACTTTCCTTTAATATAAAGATTTAAATAATGGCAGATTAATACATGGGCCGAGACGGAACTTGTGAAAGCAAGAGCAATTCCACCAATGGTTGCTGGGCAACACGTCTACCATGATCCACACATCTTGACGAGCGGGGTTACCAAAGTGGCACCAAGAGGAATGTGTGATGATGTGCTTTTATCAAACACCACGAGGACAGCAGGGTAGGGTTCACAGAGGACTGAGACAGGCAGACGCACCACTGTGACACTGCCGCACGACGTACAGGCACCGAGCGGAGCGCGGAGTGGGCGGACCAGCACCGCGTCTGTGTCAAGAATCGGAAAGTCTCATACATAGCAATCGCTGGGACATGGACCCATGAGATATCCGCAGTACTTTTAGAACCCAGTTGTCTTACATAGCCCAGCATCTTTCCTTCCTTCTTGACTCCTACGGTCTCACTAACACTTCAAGCTCACCGACTCCCTGAGAAGCACATTCGCTTTAGGGAACCGCACCTGAAACAATTCGCGAGCTACCGGCTCTTCATTCAAGCTGTCCCCTTTTCGCTCTTACGGTGTTTCCAATCTGCTGCCTGATGAGGTCAGCAAGTCAAAAAGCAGAACGCACTGATGACTGATCGGCTGATTACTGGTTACCCGAGTGACTTCATCTTTCTCCGCTGACGCAGAGGCGTGCTGGCATGCACACACACACACACACACACACACGAGGCACATCAATTTCTGCAGCGCAAAGCGTGACAAGCGTAATGAAGCATGGATTCAAGCTATAATCAGTCCATAATGGAGTACAAACACAGACTTCACACAGCATGCTTAGCAGCTCCGCGCATACAAAAAGATCACGTCCAAGCAAGGTCATCCATTCCCCAGAAACATCAGTTTTACTAAAAATCAATGTGGAGATCAGTACATGGAAGCTGTGTGTGTGATTGTTGTAATACTAATTGACAAAGTAACCAGCTTGTGTTATCCTTTAGGTTTCAGAAGCGACTGAAGAACTGAACCTCTATACCATGCTACTTTTCATCACCATGTTCAGTCCGTTTCATTGTTATTCAGCCTTCTTGAGGGCCAGTAATGCCCGTCAAAACTGGCACGGTCTTTACAACGACGGCGCAGTTCTCTTCTCAGGCTTAATTCACATCATTATATCGGGCCACATATGTGCGACTTCTGTGCTGCTGAAAGAGGTCAACAGGGAGAGCCTGCTAAACACGTGCATGCAGTTAGACAATTCACACATTTTTCGTGCCAATGCAAGTAAACAAAAACGATTATTGTAGAATATACTGTACATTTAGCCAACTTATCAAATGGATAGGAGTGAAATCAAGGACAGGACTTCCAAAAGATTTTCTGTGGATTCCCTGACGGATATACAGTAGCTGCGATGTGAGACTGCATAAGGGGGGCACTTGGATGGACTGGTGGCTTTCTGACCTCAGCTCGATGGCCGTCCAATGTGGCTTCATAGCCAAGCCATGAATAGGTGCAGATACATGAGTTTTATTGTTACTAGCAATGATAACCCTAACAATGATGCTTTTATTTGCCATTTGAACAAGTACGCGTACACAGGAATGCCATGGTTTTTGGATATCCTACTTCAGTCTCCTACGAGACACGACATCACGGGTGAGAACAAACTCGGGGTCACTGCATAGCGTCACTGATTTATCTGGCACCGTGGAAGACTTTCCTGGTGTTAAGGGCTTTGCTAAAGGACCCAACAATCATATGATTAGACAGCTGGCCATGTGATTAGATCCATTGACCTTCCAGACTCAAGCACAAACTTGTAACCTGCAAAGACAGGGTCTAGAATTCTGCTTCAACAGCGATCAGACATTTTAATATTCATTCTCTCTTATTTAGCTAACACTCTATACACGTGTCCAGACCATGACTAGTCCATCACCTCCACAAGGTACCAGACTGGTAAACGTCAGGTGTAGCACTCAGAAGTCTTCAGCTCAGAGCCTGGGCAACAGGGGATTAATGAAACAGTAGCTCCCACCAGAGCTGCCAGTCAGAAGTGTTTTTTTCCCCCCCCTTTCCAAAATGTGAGAGAGAAAGCCAATACGCAGAGCGTTATGAGATTCCACCACGTCACTATGGCATCAATATTGCTGTCAGAGGATATTGGGCACCTCTCTCATACGGTGCCATGATTGGCAGAGGGCAAAAGGAGTGATGAGAAAGTCATCTTTCAGAAAATAAGCAGAAGATTGTCCCGGCAAACAATGCCGAGTCCCTCAAGGCTCTGAGGAAACGAAGCAATCAGGGCAGCGACGAGAATGGAATGTGAGTATGTATCCGCTAGGCCTGAACCACGGCAGAACTGACGCTGAGTATTCGAGCAAGACTCATACAAAGCTTCTTATCTAACTGAAGGACAGTGAAACAAATCTCCTAACCAGATCTCATCTCCATTAACAAAAAATACACAAAAATACACACACTGAAGAACAGTCAGAAAGCTAAACAGATTGAGAATATGCAGCCATAGCAATGTGTAAAGAACTGAGTTCAACCATGGTGCTTGCATTACATCCCGGATCTGATTATTCCAAAGCTACCTGAATAGAAATACTTGATGGTGGTGACCTTGTCCCAGATGGTGGGAAGCAGCCTTATACACAAGCCAATAATCAGTCGCACATACCTTTGCAGAGACATACACACCCGTAAACACTGAGGCGTAATAACTGACCGCAAGAGTGTGTGCTTCAGAAGACCACCCGTTACAGGTTCATTGAACTACAAAGGGCAAATTGTTTGCAGACGCTCTTCATTTTTATACTGACGCCCATGAAAAACCAGGTCCTCGCCGGCAAGGCCACGTGACCCAGCAGATCCCAGCCAGCACTCCGACTCGCTCAACAAGCACCCATCGATTTACCTACTGAACACGAACAACAAGTGCGTCAGACAGCAAAGCTCAATGTTTACAGGCTGTGGTGGCAAACATCTACAGTATCCCTCCTCTCACTCGCAAGGGCGTGACGGTGCTTGACACCAGACAGAAGTTAAAACTTAGAATCCTGCCGAAACGCAACGATTGTTTTGAATACAACACAGCATCCCCTCGACAGCCCTCTTTCCAACAACCTGCCAACTGCTGAAAGAACCGGCAAAGTTAAACGTCTGAAAGATGTCCAGCAAGTTTAACAAATTAATTTAATGGGGCAAACAAACTGTAAAGGCTTGCAATCCCCCAGTCCATCGTCTGCCAGGAGGACTGTTCAAAAACAAGGGAAGAGCTTTCAGGTGCCTATATAATAACCAGACCGCACCGTAAGCACACGCAATTAAGCCATTTTACCGCAGAAGACCACAATGCATAGGACTGCCAACGATGTATATACACATTTCTGTGAGCCTGACTATTGCCCAAATGTGGCAGAGGATTTATCTGCATTCACTATAGATCTGCAATGGAGAAGAGAGGAGGAGGTACTGTGTCCTACTCAGCAGGCTAGCAAAGAGCCAGAGGCACGCTCCAGTGACCTTACCAGTCAGAGTGGAGAGTAGGACAACACATTCGGAGATACGCAAAAATACAACAAACCGCCTGCATGTTCCTTTGTCGAATAATGACTTTTGGCATCGTGGGATCGAGGCATGCAAGATAAAGAAGAACACCACCCCGAGGGTGCAAAGCGAAAGGCCTTAAGACATCAGTTTTACAGCAGCATTTAATAATGATTTACGCGGAGCCTGGAAACTCAAACCGGCTATCGGCCGCTTTCTGAAATAAATAAGGCTGAAAATAAAAGAATCAATAAGGCGCTACCGTATTAAGACATAACGGTAAGGATGAAAAACGAGGAGAATATAAGGAGTGATTTTTAAATCCCAGTCTAGCACACTGCTCCAGTGCCCTTGGGGTTAAGCAGGAGCACTGTATCAACTGAGTGACTGCCCATTAACTGACCGCCAATGTGGACAGATCACGCCAATAATCAATCCTTTACATTCCCATCGTCCAGAAGGCTCGATGTCTCTGCTAAACAGCTAGCTTTTGATGAGACCATACACCAGATGCTTTATTTAAACTTGCATGAGAAATCCAACTCACCGAATCCAAATTGTAGATGAGAAAACATTAACAGAGAAGAAGAAAAACTAGCAAGATAAAGCAACACAGAGATGGATTTTAGAAGGCACCATTATGAGAAGTATTGATTGCCAGGCCAAGCAGAAGTATGGTGGAGAGGAGTGAGGTGACCAGGCTGCCACCAGCAGGAAGAGAAGTGTACCACACCCAGCTTCATAACCAAGCGGAGAATACAGAGAGGCCCTGAACCGGTCAGCAGTTCCTGGCTTCATTTAGCATATTTACATGGGCTTTAGCATTTCTTACAGTTTCCTGTGTAATGACCTTGCTAAAGACAGCGAGCTGTCAAACACAGTAGCCTTCTGGCTGGTCTAGAAATAGCTCAGACCCAAGGTTTTGGAGGTGCTCTGTGAGTCTTGCATCCTGGTACCTTTGAATCATAATCAGGCCCTGTCATGTCCACCATCAACTCTCCAGATACACCAGAACAGCCAGGAACTGACATTTGTGGAAAAAAAACCCATCAAAATCATACAGGCAGAGAAGGGGAGGTCAGATTACTGGGGCTGCTGTCCATTCTATTAAGCAAGACTGAAAACAATAGTAAATAAAGTGCTGTTTTAACAGCACTGCATTACTGCATCCACAATGTAGCAGAGAAGTTCTCACAGCTGAAAGGTAGACTTGGGACAAACTCTGCACCTACAGCATATAGATACCAGAGGAGGTGAAGCGCAAAGGCTTCAAGATTTCAAATGCCACCACAACCTGATCGCAGGTTGCAGAATAAAATGCAGCCCCCACCCACGTGCTCGTCGGTAGAGTAGTTTACATTACACTATACTGTACGATGATAAAGGGAAGGGACGACCAATCCAAACTGCAGATGTGTCTGCTGCGAGGTTCGAGGTGAAACATTACTCTGGCGACACCAGCAGACAAGTCTCATCATCAGCTAGCAATGCAATAAGGAAAAAGCACGCGTACACTGTACCGAGCAGTCACAAGAGGCTTGTCAGATGGAATGTCTGAATGGGTAAAGACCAAAACTAATCACGTCCTTTACTCAGGCTAATGATGCACTACATAAACCTAATAAGGACGCTAAACAAAAGCAGATGCTCGACAGCAAGCGCCTTCATTCACTCGAGCTGAAGTACAGCTGCGTGAATCTAATCGCAATTTCCTTCTCTCAAAATCAAACATGCTTGTCCAGTTCACGTCGCACAGAATGGAAGAAATTCTCTCACCAATCTGGCCATTCAACGCCAGCGCACAGCTGCTAGAGACTGCGGGAACAGGAAGGAGAAAATAATGCGATAAGAGCACCGACACGGTCCGAGAGCTAGTCAGTGCTTAGGCCCAGTTCCGCCCAGGACTGACCCCAAGCCCAGCTCTCAAAGCATCCCGGCCCCAGCCCCTCCCAGGAGCCTGTCTTATGCTGCGTTCACACCGCTGGGGATCTTGTCGCTCAGCGTCGCTTCTGATTTGTCATCGGTAGGAATTTCTGGTTAACCTGCTAACAGGCAGCAGTTGGAAACGATCGAGGACTCTTCTCTGGCGGTGTGAACGCAGCATCATACTCAGCCAGACTGTAACCACACCTCAACCGCACCCCTGCTCCTACACTGGCTCCACTCCAGGCCCCCGGCCGGACCTCACCGCTGGTGTAGCTCCACGTCAGCCCAGCTCCTCTCCCGTTCCAGGTCCTTCCGTAGCTCCTCTTTGACCTTTCGCCGCAGTTCCTCATCATCAACTGCACAGGAGGCAACATCACCAACATGACAGATGAGGTCAACATGAGCTTGAAGAGGCAGCAGGTGTAGCATACATGCAGTATTATTTTAACATATATACCAAGTTCATTAGACAAAAGGTAATAATCCGTTCTTATCCAACATTTCAATCCGTCTTCTGACTGCTTATCCTGGACTGGACTGGGGTACTGGAGCCCATCTCAGGCAACAGAGGTTACAAGGCTGGGGTACACCCTGGACAGGATACCAGTCCATCACAGGACACATGTACACCGTCACACACGATCATAGACTATGGGCAATTTAGAGACACCAATTAGCCTAACTGCATGTCTTTGGACTGCGGGAGGAATCCGAAACACTCAGATAAAACGTGCAAACTTCACACGTATACGCAGAGCAGAGGTGGGATTCAAACCTCCAGGCCGGAGGTATTAACTGCACAAGAGGCCACATCACTAACAGGACAGATGAGCCCCTAGACACGGTAGGCATAAACCTCCAACACTGCTACCCACTGTGCCAGGGTTGCCCCCAAAACCAAACCCCACATCTAATACATTAAGTGAACAGCTAAACTGTAACAGTAAAATCAGAGTGACTTTACTGATCCTGGAGGAAATAGCCTTTCAAAACAATCAGTGATGGGGAATTTGCCAACTAGTCAAATATCTTTGTAATCATTAATAGTCAGTATACTAGAACCTTCCTGTAATGCTAAGGTCAGGCTAAATACCGGTGCACAATATCGTAAAGAAAAATCGCTTCCCCCAAAAGCACAATCTGAATGCACGCGGTTAGTCAGGACACTGAGGAAACTCTCTCCATGGTGACAGAGCCCAGCCGAGCTGACAATAACTGAGATGGTCAGCCATCAAGCATAATGTATAAACATACTACAACTGCCAAACCAAAGAACACAATATTAAAACTTAAATTATTAAGTGCATGTGAGCTGAGCATAACATTAAGGTTATTGCAGTTGGTTCTTTTTAAAAGTCTTGCAGTGTCATTACAGAGATGTTCACTTCCTGGCTAAAAACCAGTGGTTTAGTATAGAGGTGAGATGAGAAAACCAACACTCTACCAGATTTACAGGTGAATTTTCAAGGTTCAAGGTTACACTACCTTGACCACCAGGGTCTGAACCCACAAAGTCAAGTCAAGCTAAAAGCTGGATGCTAAAACTGACATCCATCTCCAAGCAATTTTGTGGCACACGAAGTTGCTGCTCTCCACAATGCCAAAGACTCATGAAAGGGAATGAGCAAGAGATTCGAGAATGGGAACGAGTTCATCCTGTCAAGGTCACAGGTGGTTTCTACAGGCTAGCTCAGATATCTTGACTGCAGTGCTTAATTCTCTCTCTCAACCACACACACACACACACACACACACACACACACACACACACACACAATAACCCCAAAATACTGCAAGTTATTATGGTTATCATAACACAATGAGGAGATGCACAAAAAGCTGGTGTGACTGAGTGATCCAGGCTGCTGGGTGTACTCCCCTGGCACTGTGGAAAGCTGGGCAGCAAACCAGGCATGTGATGGCAAGGCAGGACCAATACTGGAGAATGTGGGAAGCCATTAGCACAAATGTGGTCTGTATAAACGTCCTCTTTCCTAATGTAGAAACCATAAGGGAGGGGGAGGTTTCCTCCACACACAGTCTGGCTTTTAATTTCTTGATTCCTACCCAGGCAGTTAAGATCACCTTAGCTGTGTGTGTGGAAAATACAGGATAAACTAGTCGACGTACTGGTGAGGGCTGCAATTCCTCCACCCTAACTCTATTCAGCCCATATAGAGTCACTGCCACTGTGTCTCCATCTGTCATCACTTCCTTCCACTTGGTAATACTGGCTGTTCTGGGGAGAGCTCTGGAGATTATTTACTTGCAATTTAAAAAAAAAATAATGATGTGGGTGTCTGAAAGTCAACCACACAAGAATCAGCACACAAGATGTCTCTGCCATTAATTACACAGGTTGAATATTCTCACATGCAGGATAATTCCTAAATGTGTGGGCACACAATCATTTCAGAGACCATCACTGCAGGGTACACAACACAGACAACACGTGACTCCCACGACACGACAAGAACAAAGCTCTGCTCTAATGACAAACCTCAACAAAATAAAATCTCACACTTCAAAAGAGACTGTAGCCATCCCAGCTATTGCAAAACTTGGTTTTGCTAAAACAGTTATTGACAGCTGCCCAGCTTGAAAAAGGTTGCTCTAGGGGCAAAACGTTGCTTACATGGCAAACAAAACAAAGCCAATTACAGCATCCAGATCACTGTCGCGGTAACATGACAAGCCCATCTGATAATGCAAAGCAAAATTACAGAATGAGTGAATGCCCAGTCTATACATGGAGCAAATTTAACTATATACTGCAACACTCTTGCAGGAAATAAGAACATTAGCATACAATGCATGAAATTCAGCGTGGGATAGCAGGGATCACGCCCAATTTTATTTATCCTCCCACAGTCCGCTTTCATAAAGTGGGAGATTCCTGCATTATCTTGCTGTTGGTCGCCGAACACAAGCGAACTCAAAAAAGCTACTATATTTTGGACATGTTAAAGAAAACACATCCAGCAACTGGTGGCCATGCTTTGTTTGGCCCTCACTTTGCAACGGTAGCCACAATCAATTCTGCATTTTTATTTTGTCGTTGTTGTTTAGTCACGCAGTCGTGTCCGACTCTTCGCGACTCCATGGACCACAGCACGCCAGGCCGCCCTGTCCTCCACCGCCTCTCGAAGCCTGCCCAAACTCATGTTCATGCATTTTTATTGGCTGACCGCAAAAAGCAGGTTTAAAGATGGCCTAGCTGTTACCCTGTTTTATTAAATAACAAAGCTTCCAATTGGCTTTCCCATTCGCTCTTTTAGATTTTCGGCCGATCTGCAATTGCAGGGAATGGAGCGCCAGCTGAGGAGAACTGCTAATTCTGAAGACCTGGGACGGTCTCAGAAAATAACCGCTGAGATTTCCCCATGGGTACTCAAGCCCTGGAGCACCCGCTGTTTTGACACCTATGGCAGGAAGAAACCACAGGTCTAATCAAAATAGTATTCATTGTTGCAGAAGATGTTTAAGGCTATCCACAAAAGGCTGGTTAAACACTGTGTGATGCTGAAGGGCAGTCAGAATAATTGTGTTTAATGAGCTACATTTATATGCTAACTATGCTGAGCTGTATACGTAATTGTTTATTCCTTCATTTAAATTGCATTCGCCCCTAAAATCTAGAATTCCACCACTTAGGCTACACAAAAGGGGGAAATTCTGCCCCACTGCGAGAAATGAATTTCAAGACCTGATCGCTTCGGTTTAGCTAAAAGAACTTTCAAAAGCGTTGCCACGTCTATTTGTGTATGCAGCCATTTTCAGCATCTTGGATTACCCTGGCACCATACCTCAATTGTTCAGATCTCGATGGTGCAGTTTCACCAGAAGCCAAATACTAAGCTCATAACAACGGCTTGCTCTTCAAAATGTGTCTGCCACTGCAGCACAGCCTGGCCAAACAAACACCAAAGCTCTGCAATTTTGCGGTTTCCCAACAGATCACTCAATATGGGGATCGAAAGATCGGGTTTTCCCAAAAATCAAGTCTGACAAGTTTGCACTTCAACCTCATTTTGTAAGAACCTGTGACATTTTTTACTGCAAAGCCTTTTAGAAATAAAACTGAAGAAAAACTCTTATTTCACAAGGTGTTAAAGGGTAATTACTACACCCAAAGGAGATAAATACTTTATTAATCCCCAAAGGGAAATTAAGAAAAAAAGAGTCCCATCAGTATTTTTAGCTTAACAAACATAATTTTAATATCCTGTGAGCTCACAACTGGCAAGAATGGGGGGGGGGGGGGTCCAGTGCAGCACCCTTTGAGCAGCAGGCATGAGGGAGAAGGACCCAGAGGAATTAGACCTTGGCAATAAACACTGGCTTTGGGAACAGGATATGTTACCTCTCTGGCAGGGAAGGAGCCCAAGGTAATAGGAGAGACAGAAAGGTATAAACTAGACATGGCCAGCTTTACACATTCTGGGCCTGAGAGGCAGACTTCTTGATCAAGTGAAGAGCCCCTTCTACTCTGGGGCTCCCCATGATAAAAGACCTCAGGGAGGTAAGGGGATGCTCACAAAGGAAACCGAAGTTTTTCCCAGTGGACAAGAGGGTCACTTTGGAGTAACTGCATGACACAGAGAGGGAAAACTGACTGTTTGTGTGTATTCACTGAACAATAATGTGGAGTACCCAACCTTCTTGGAGAAGGTATGTGAGCTGCTCGAAAGGGCAGCACCTATGGATTCATGGTGCCGCAACGACCCTCCCCAGGAAAACAGCAGGTCAATAAAGATAAAGAAATTCTAAAATAATACTAGTGCCTGCAAAATAGTGGGTTTGTGAAGATACTGTGAACATTAAATGACAGACACAATTCACCTGTCGGAGGGGGTGAAGTCACAGGTCGAGCTGGTGAGGAAGCTTGATGTGGTGGCGGCAGGGGTCCGGAGGGTTCAAAGGAGGGTGGCCGTGGCAACTGTGGAGCCAAAGGCTGATTGGGCTGTGCTGATGGGGGAGCTCTGGATGGCTGTCGTGCTAACGATGATGGAGAGATGTCCCTCATGCGGTTGATGACATTCTCTGACAACTGCAAAAAAAAAAAAAAAAAAAAAAAAGAGCCAAAAGGCTTAATGGGAAATACACATATAAAAATGAAGTTCCCTGTTTTAGTGAGATACTAATTATATTACAACAGCATAACCCACTAAAATTCTTCAACAGGAGCTAAGTCACTTAATACAGGAGTCGATTAGGTGCTTGCTATATAAGAAAATAAGATAATCATTGCCAGTATTGAAACAGATAGCACACAAATGTAGTGCCCAAGGGAGACATTAAAACCGTCTTCAATAACAGCAAGGCTCTGCGTTTTGAAAAGTGACCTACGAAAGAAAAGAGGGCCACTCAGTCAACGCTGTTCAATTTAGAACATTCGGCTTGGGAGGGAACGACAGACAAAAGCGATCAAGCCGGGGACCCTGAGAAAGATCCAGAGCTCATCTCTGAGCCGTTATACTTCCTTATAGATCTCTGAGGCAGGCCAAACCAACTGTGGTCACTAACTGCAGACCAGCATGGTCTCCAATCGTTTAAGAGTCAAAGACAAACTTGGCTGATGTACCTTATTGTGTAAGTTTATCTTCTGCTATCAGCTCCACACCCGACCGTGCAACAGAGCGAAGGGTCACTCAAAGACGTGAGTCCCACGTACCCATGAGCTGTAAAGCAGGCAGAGGGGTCACCTACATGCCGTATGGGCCAACCTCAGCACTCAGGGGTCATGGGTGTCGGGGCACACCAAACGAGACATTAACCTGCCTTTTACTGCCCCGTAGGACTGCCAGTCACGTGTCAATCACAGCCCACCAACTTCATAAGCAAGGTCGTTCAGGTCAAACGTCGAGCCTGACCCTGTAACTGTAGTCATCCACTTGAAGACACTGAGGCGAAAAGCTGACCGATGACACCCTAAAGGAGTGTCCGTGTCACTGAAGCTCCATAGATGTGCAGCCCACTGAAGCACACGAAGACCACCTCTGATAAGTGATATGGGGGGTCTCTCATTTTCACACGGGGCCACTAAGGAGTACTCTGATATCAGTACTCACATGAGTACTCATACTCACATGAGTACTCATACTACTCACACCAGTACTCATGTGAGTACTCGTATGAAGCTAAGGGAGCATCCATACTCCATCGTGTCCCCTGAGGTGACCCACTCACCCGGACGCCCTTCACCACCGTGACGTTCTCATTCTCGTCCGCCTCGAAGGACACCCGCCGCCTGCTGCCGTTGTTGCCCATGACCGAACGTCAGTCAGCCGCATCAAATCCCACGGGGAACGAACTACACACGAACCGCTACTCGAGGCTAACGCTTCCGCGGACTCCGGAAGGCTTCGCGCTCCCTACCTCGCGCACGCCCTACAACGGCCGCGTTCATTGGAGGAGGCGTGAAACCGGCTCCAGTAACGCTGGCCGTCATTGGTGGGTTTAATCCGGGGCCTGGAAGCACAGAGCGCGTGACCCGCGACTACTCCTTCTACTCGCCGGTACTCGGGAGAGCCTCCTGCCAAAATACTCACAGCCCCTCATAGTTTAACTGGAGGCGCCGTTTGATGTCCATACGTGTGAATATCAGCCCCAAACTCAAATCCGGCGGCTGTACCACTAATGTGCCGACAATTAGCGATGCGGTCATTTAATGGTTCGGTCCGGCAAACGGGGAACGTTACGGGAACGTTACCGGAACGTTACCCAAACGTTGAGGACGTTATTGGACCACCCCGTTCATGTTTAAATGTGTTGTTATCCGGTTTAATGTAATATTGCAGTTTATTGACATTCTTCTAACGAAATGCACAATAAATTTAAATGCCATAATATGACGATGCACTATTAAAAAGCAGTAAAATTGTTGCGGTGTCTGTTTAATTACAAATGGCAGAAATTTTAGGTAAGTTAAAAAAAAATACAGGTGATTTAGCATGAACCTGAAGGATGTGACAGGGTTTTGAACAGAGTAGAGGGGTAACACTGGAGTACACGACTCTAAATTAGGGCTAAGGTCAAGTTCACTTTTGGGAGGGGTTGCTAAACATACATGCATGTCAGGAGGGAAACATGCCTGTTTAATTTAGAGAATGTTATGCTATCTGCATGTGTTAGAGGATGACTGGAAGCTGACATGCAGTATCCACATGAAGGTTAACACGCTATCTGGCAGCTGACAGGAGGGATCCATCTCTGCATGTCCTTTGTCGAGATGCCTGTGGTGTATCCGTAAAGCACTTCACATCGACATCAGTCACACTGATGCTTTGTTTACAGGAGAGCTAGTGTTCGAAGTGAGGCGATGTTAAACGTTCATTTACATGCAAATTATGACATCTGTGTATATTCATGCATGTCACGTGTAACTTGACTGTATTGTCTTAATTGTGTGAAATGGGAAAATCTATATTTTAGTATTTGATTAGCTACTGTAAGGTGATTTATTAAAGCTTGTTTGTAAACTAATTATTAGCCTATTCCCAGTTTAGTTTAGGTTTTTGCTAAAACAGTTCATGCTATCAAATTATGTTTCAGGGGGGTTCCATGCATGCAGTTTTAAAGCATATTGTACAATTATGTCACAATGAAATACTTAATAGCTTTCCACCCACAACTGAAAAATGAATGTGGTTTGGATGATTTGGTGTCTCTTGGCAGCCTTTTCTGTATGTGCCCTGTGATACAGTGTCATTCTACCCAGGGTGCTTGCTGCAACCTTGTGCTGGATAAGCAGGTCTGGGAAACAGATAAGTAGAGATATACAAGTAACAGGCTTGATAGCGATGGAGTGTGTTTTTGTACTGTGTCACGGGGTGGCCAGAGCAAGATAGCAGGGGAGAGACATAAATGTGATTTGTGTGGTTTAATTTACTAGGAGAAAGGCAAGAATTGCCCTGGGGAGGGTAGGAGTGTGTACAGCATGCACTTGGCGAGGTTCGTCTCAGGTGCTGAGCATCTGAAGCTGCTGTAGCACTCAGATGCTCAGCTGGTGCAGGCGGACTCACAGTGGTGGCGTCCAGCTGGAAGCTGCATCTGAACAAGACCAATCTGCATTAGCTGATTCCCATCACTGCCACCTCCTTAGCGCGCGAACTGCTGACAACATTAAGTGCACCTCTTCCGGGTGTCGTGTCCCCCGATTGGTCCGCCCTGACGGCATGCTGCAGAGTGCCAGTGGCGCGTGCCTGATGTGGCAGCGCAATGCAGACCCAGCACGGACGAGCCTCCGTTCAGGGCAGGGTGGGGTTTGCACGCCTCGGCGTTCTTGCAAGTGTACCATCGAGGTGTGCTCCCCGGTGGGACATGGCCACGGAGGTGTGCTCCCCGGTGGGACATGGCCACGGAGGTGTGCACCCGCTCTGTGGCCACGACCAGCTTTGCCGGGATGCTGGGGTGGCTCTGAAACACTGCATTTCCAGGCATTACTGGGGAGGGTCTGGAGAAAGCGGTCCATGTTGACCTGCTCAGCCTACTGCCAAGTGTGGTGCTCTAACCGCAACCAGAGTAGGTGACCGAACCAGGCCTGAACGGGTTGGCTGCACTGGGAAGCTCCCCCCCATGGCACTGCTGCGCAGCCAGGGCAGACGATAAGTTGTGCTGTGCCAAGGTCTCTGTAATCCTTGTAATCCTTGGCTGGGTACGGCATGATAGGTAGTCGGATCCTCCCCGGTGAGATAGGGAGCCAGGACACGCAACAGTAATTTACTGGTCGTTCCCAATATCCGGCTGAGGAGGGAGGACGTAGCTTTTAGTTACTATGGTCCCAAACTCTGGATCTCTCTCCCTGGAAACCTGAGAGCTACTGCTTGTCTTAGTACTTTTAAAACTAGGCTGAAGACACATTTGTTCACCTTTGTATTTAATAACTTGTGACGAAGAGTTATTTGTTTAATTCATTTCTTGGTGCCGTGTCCTCCAATTGGTCTGCCCACCCCCACCTGCTATAGCGTGCCGGCAGTCTGTGCTTAACATGGGACCAGGCACCTGCAAGTATCTGTAAATGGCTGGGCAGGGGTTTGCATGGCCAGCTCATGATAGATGTTGTTTGTTTGTTTACTTATTATTAAATATAGTAGCTCTCAGTATAGAGCTTTGTGTTTTATGAAACTCAATGGATTCTCTTCTTTTTTTTTATCCTTCTGGCTGATAGGAAATTGTAACCTTCTGCACAGTACTCTTCTGTCAGCTGGGGGAATGTGTCGGTCTCTGGGGGGGAGCTGTCTAGGAATTGCTTGCCTGCTTTCCACACCCCCTTTCCTACTGCCTGAACTGATTCAAGTCCTGAAAATGGGTGACAAAGACGGCACTCAGATATTCATTACAATCTTTGAGCTGGCAGTCGCTGTCTGTCAATGGCCAGAGGCAGAATGGATGATTCAGCGATAGTCATTTTTATATATAAAAACTCAGAGTTGTGTTCCCTGTGAAACCTTACCAATCGAGTACACAATAAGGAAGCTAAATTGCTCATTAAACCTTTACATGGCGTCTTATTGACAAGGACTACAACGTTTAGTTGACTGATCGACCCATGTACATGACGAAAAGTCAGAAGGAAATGGAACCGGTGCTGTTTCCTGCACTGTTAATTGTCAACAAAGGCTTGAGGCTCAAATAAAAACTACTGGGCCAGCCTGCTCTGGAATAGATAGCACAGGTCAAATCTCTAAGGTCTTGAACGTGGATGATGTGACATTCGTTGCACTGCAGTCACTCCACATGACATGGAGATGGGCAGAGGAGAAATGTTTTACTGGGGATTAAGGATTAACACAGGCTGGGCTGGAATTTGCTGGCGACAACACAAGGATATTATACATACACAAGTACAAAGAAGCCATTTAGGCAAATGTTACAAAAAAGAAAAATGAACCAGATGGGTGTTTTGGGGATAAAAGAAATCAAACGACCTGGCTAGCTCTCAGGAAAGCATCCAGTGAATCCACCATTTTGTAGTGCGGTTCGATTTCTGCAAATCGTACTCCTCATGTCGTTGCATTAGAAAATCTCATCGATGCACTGACAGTAGTCGGTTTCAGATGACGCACACTAACATGCTTTCTGTAATAATGCAATGCAATGCAAAGGTGCAGTCTGTTGTAAGCTGTCTGTGTGCAGTATAAGCGAGCCATCACACGGGAATGTTTTGCACAAACTTTATATATTTGTTTTCATTTTAAAACACAAATTATCATGCTGTGGATTTCTGCAAAGACTGAAGTTTCATTTCTACTGTAAATAATAATAATACTTTCGCATAATGACTTTAAATAAATGATATGTTTACACATCCATATTCACTTTACCACTTTAATTGCGTTTATGTCATTGCTGTATTTTGTTATTCGCAAATGTCAGGTTGCTAGGATACCGATACAAAGCATCTTGGAATGATCTTGTTTCAGAGATTAATTCCCTATATAGTTGACTATGTAGATTTTCCTGTATAGAGAATAGCGAGACCACAAACGAGTGAGGCATTTCAAAGAGCGTTTTTATAAATTTTGAACTGTGTGTTGGGTAGAGATCGGTAGCAGGTAAGATCAGTTCTGGTGTTGGCATTTTACAATAGACATTTTATTCCCAGTTGTTCCGTCCTGGACTGCCCCCTCACAGATAACCAGTCTAACAGATGGAGTCTTGCCAGGCAACATTCTCGGCCATTCTTTGGGTCCCATTGTTGATGACTTGGTGTCCAACTGAAGACTGATTATTGGTTACAGTTTTCCATCACTTCTAAGACCTGTTTTTTTAATTATTTACTGATGATAATGATGATGATGACTGCTGCTCTGTCACCTCCTAGAATTGTTGGTCTTTGCTAATTGCTATCCTGGTGTTAGATTGTTTTGCATTTTTCATTTATTCACTTTTTTATTGGCAATCGGATAGGGCTGCTATAAACTAGAGCGCCTGGCTCAAATGAAGATTTTTTGGAGTGGCATAAAAATGATAATATCCTAAATCGTTAATGACTTCTAAGACACTCTTGCTTGATATGTTTTCATCTAATCGGTTTTATTACTTGGCTCGTGGACCCATATTCCCAGACTGTGGTGGCCTGTGACAGGTTTGTTCAATAACATGATATTTGCATTGCTGGAATTAGCTTTGTGTCAGTTCTGTTTTTCTCTAGGAAAGGATGCCCAAGTATCCCAGAATGCACTGCGGCCAGGGAAGGGACAGCAGCATAGCGCCAGGGCCGGTTCCTCAATGCTCCAAAAAAGTGTGGAGATCCAGGTGATTTTGCAGATGGTAGTGGAGGTGAAATGAAGTTACTTTTAGTCAATACATTTCAAAAGGGCTTCCAGAAATGATCTTTGTGGACATGCTGAATTGCATGCTGGATATTGCTGTGAGGCTTCTAAAGAAGGCATTTATCCAATGTAGTGATGATGAAAGGCAGAATGCCACAGGATCTGAAGGCTGTCGAGCACATGGGGCTCAATCTGAGGTGTCACTTTAATATGCCTCTTTGTGTGTCCCATAATGCCCCCTCACCCCACACGCTAACACACGCACACACATTCAATTTAAGATTGAATGCATTTTATAGTTCTTTATTGGAGTAGATTTCAATTCTGAATATTGCCATATCAAATACATTCAGTTCAGTTCAATTTATTATCCTTTAACATCTTAAAACAGCAATGGGATTTCCACAGAGGAAATTGCATTATTGACCCACCCAATTCCTACACAAGATAAACCACTTGAATAGAAATATATTAATATGTACGACAAGCATGCTTACAAAGCTAGAAGATACTCTGGGGAAGACAAAAAGATCAGATAAATTAGCTGAAATAAACCTAGAGGGCTTGAGAACCTTCGAATGCAAAAACGAATGAAATGTTCGGACCGGTCAGCGAGAGGAAATGTCCTGAATGACGCGGCACCAGGTCCAAGGCTTCATACTGTGGTAACTTGGATATGAAGGACTCTGTTTTCGTGATCAAATTTTTATTGATGGAACAAGGGAGAATAAAGAACAAGTCCAAAACAAAAAGAGAAATGACAGTGAGTACCCCCAACATAAACACACACACCCCCCCAAGAGAAAAAAAAAAAATACAGACGCAACAAGTCTGTATGAGGGCATAGCTCATGTAGCCATTCTCAACCAGTCTGTAACCAGCCGCACAGCTTCCGACCGTCTTTGAACGCCAGGGCCCGAGCATCCATTAATACGGGACGCTGACAATACCAGGAGCGTGAGATTGTGAAAAGTGGATTTCCAGGCGGAGGGAGTAGCACGATCGGGAGATTTCCAGCGAGAGGCCAGTAATAATTTAGCTGCAACAGATGCAGTCATAAACAGCCTCTGCTGGGTATGGGGCAAGGAGAGGGAGGAGAGGTCCAGGAGAAGGAAGGTTTCAGAGGATACAGGAACCGTAGTGGAAAGAATCACAGAAAGTGAGTCGGCCGCATACCCCCAAAGGGATGCAGCTGGGGGGCAGTCCCAGAACATATGAAGAAAAGTGCCGGGGGTCCGAAGGGGGCAAAGGCGACAGAGGGGGTCAGGCTCCAGGCCCGATACGGAGGACTCTATCTTTCAAGGAAAACTTTAATCACCACAACGAACTCTGACCTCCGGTGTTACGTCCCAGCATGCATTCAGTCATCCACATAATCTGCTTCTACCAATCAACACAACCGCACACCATTCACCAATCACACACAACAAACACAATATAAGAAAACTGAAAATATTCAGTAGAGTAGAAATACACCTACGGTTATGAGCTTCTTCTGCGGATGAGACGGAGGATCCTTGACGGCACTGGAAAGGGGGTGAGGTGCCGGTAACCATGGAGAAGGGAGCACAGAAAGTCTGGCAGTGATGGACATTATTATGTGTGACATACATGAATGCAAAATCCAATCTACAGGGAGCAACAGTAGTGCTTTTGCATTCAGTCTTTTCTGACGGTTTCTCTTAGAAAAGAACAATGGTAAACTCTGCCATATCTGTGGTTTAGTATAAATTTATTTTCAGAAGTGATTCTTACCACCTAGAAATACTGCACACTATTCTATCAGTTCTCAAATCCCCTGTTTTTCTTCCAAGTTTATGACCAACTTGACAATTCTTTTTCCCCACAATTAATGACGCATCTGTAGTTGAGAAAGTCTTAAAGGACCCCTTGCTTACAGTATTATCTGTCTGCCGATGTAAGGAATGCTGGTGATTCGAGTACTCTTATCTAGATTGAATAAGTACTGTCTTAATGCTTTTTTCGCCACAGTAAAAGTTGCTGGAGATGCTGCTTGAAAAATTTGTTTCACCCTCACCTTTGCTTCTTATGTTTTCTTTACTGTATGTCTGATGTTGTGACTAATTGTAAATACTTACAAGGCCACCCATTCCAGGTTTTATCCTGGGAAGTGTGTTGAATGAAATGAAAGGAATTCAATTGACATGTCATCTAACATGTGCCATAGCCTTGTACCGTGAGTTGCCTGGAAAATGCACTATTCCCCCACTCCATCCAGGGTAGGTGGTTAGAAGATCGAAGGAAGGAAGGAAGGAAGGAAGGAAGGAA
>JAACJT020022533.1:0-10814 GCA_009936485.2 Gymnarchus niloticus | reverse complement strand
AATGCACTATTCCCCCACTCCATCCAGGGTAGGTGGTTAGAAGATCGAAGGAAGGAAGGAAGGAAGGAAGGAAGGAACGAACGAACGAACGAACACCCAACCAAGCTGTTCAGTTTCAGGTGCATCCTAACGGAAAGCAGGATCTTTGTAGGGTTTCTGCTCTCCTGGCACCATGGTTAAAAGGAATCGGCATCAGTGACTGAACGTGTTTCATCCATCCAGAGTGACTGATTGAAATTGAATATGACACAATCTGTGGAAATTACTTTTCTCACTTTAAATTTATTCCACAGAAAATTGTAATTCTTTCTAAAAAAGTGGAAGTGAAACTCGTACCGATATTTTTACCCGCGTGTACGTACCTCCCTTTAGTGTAACGCTTCTCCATTACATCAGCACAGCACTTCTCCTTCTCACCTCAGCCTATTACGACACTAAGGGTCTAATTACTTTGTTCGCTGATGTGTTCACATTGCCCTTTTGATGCTGGTGTCTCTGGGACTCACTTATAGGAAAATGAAATCTGGTTCCCATACGTGCCATTAGATGTCATGGTCTGACTCGTAAACTCTATCAGATAGTCTCTATCCTTGCAGTCATCATTTGATGATGTACAGTATGCTTTGCTTGGTTTCTCTCTAATAAAAGGCAGCACAGCAGCACTGAGTAATGGACTCCTGCTGCATATTACAATCTTTAAAGTTCAAACAGTATGAAAAGTTTCAACCTGTAAGAATTTCTTTAAATCGGGATCTCGCCTGTCTTTGACACAGGGATTACATGAGGGAATGGGGTGTTTAACAAAATGATTAGTAATATTAACAACAGTAGTTTTCCAGATTGGTGAAAGGAAACACCGAATCACAAAATCCACCCCCCCACCCCGTGGATTAATAAATTTCACCAAGATAATCCTCATCTCCGACACATTCTGGGGTTAATGCTGAAACACCGTTTCTTGTGTCAGCAAATGTTTTATTAAAAGATGTTCATTTGAGAGGAGCAGCCTTCCCTACCCGGTGTGGAAAGCTTCAAAACAGCTCGATGTAGAGCAACGACGTAAGCAGGCATTAGTAATGAGTGATGAGAGCTTCCTTTTGTGAAAACACTGCTGTCTCATGGCTTTCACAGCAAATTTCTCACCCATAGTCACGGTAAGAACTGGAACTAGAAATACTTAAGTACTGTATATTAACTCCCGTAAACATTCTAATCCTATAGATTGAGGGAAATCAGACTATGAACCGAGAGTTTGAACAGTGTGTCATAATCACTCTGGCACAGTAGAGGAGGAGGAGGAGGAGAAACAGTATATCTTCATCTTCATGTGAGGTGAGAGCTGGGATTGGCTGAAAGAACTTCTGGCGTGGGCCAAATCAGAAGAGTTGATCAAAAGAGTCATGTTGCCATTCTTTACAGTAAGCAGCACTCTTAACAGATTTAGCTACACAGATGGATGGTCTGAAGTGAACATGCATTTCATGGCATCACGTTCACAGTCAGTCCATTTCGAAGAGATTTCTGATATAGCTAGCCACATTTTACAGAAAATAGTGGGGAGAGTGAACGTATTGTCTGGCTCACACTGGGTTGAAAACACTCTTGAATGCCTGTTTTTATTCTGCCATTTTGAACTGCCAAGTGCGATAAATATGGTTTTGAACACAGGCTGACTGTGGTTATCATGAAAACTCTGCTCGACCCTGGAAGTTAAGGGCAGCTGTGAACCTCCACCAAACGCGTTGATGAAAGCAGGACACACCTACAGTGCTGAATAGCTGTGGGTCCAGCTTCACCATAGACCCACGGATTGTGTTTCTTTCCTGCCAGACGTACCGTAGTCATGCAGGCTAGATTTATATGGCATTATATGCATGATGGTGAGGGCGATAGCTGTGGATGGACGTAGCGGTGACCAGAATAACGACAACGATAGTAATTATTGTATGAATATTATTATGGCCTGCGACTCTGACCCAAGTGGTTTGGACATGGATCTTTTACTGTTTACTATGAAGACTGTTTTTTTATAGTTAATCTGTATTTGAAATGAATGCGTCAAGCTTACCCCGACTGTCATTCTCTCGGATTCAAAGGCCATCATTCATAGTTGTTGTAAACGGTAGAAGGACAAACCTTGACTTTTGATATTTCCAGATTGTATATCCAGTATGTTTGTGTTTGGTTGTTTATTCCTGTAGTTCTTCACAGGGGACTGTTGTTAAGGAAAGCCCCACGCAGAAAGAGATAATGAAATATTCTGTCACAAGTCCGGTACAGATAAACGGTATAATTTTCCTTTTAATTCTTGTTTTTGTTTGCAGAGGCGCTCGGTGCCTGTATGACAGCTTTGTCTCGGGGAAGGTGAATGGAGGATTGGCAGGCAGATTTGCTTTCACTCAATCAGCATTGCTTATTCCCAGGAGAACACGTGTAACGTATGTGGAAAATGTCACAGTGTTAGTTTTACGTTGAAAGAAACCTCACGGAGGGACCGTGAAAGAGCACAGGTGCTTTCTGACGAGAAAAACTGATATCCTTTAATGGAATGGCCTTTGCAAACTTCACGTATGGCTGATGCAGCTTGTTGAGCCTCCCCAACCCAATTTAGCTTATTTCGTCCAAAACGGACTCACGTCTCGTACAACCCCCACCTGCCTTATAACAAACCAAAATTTATTGTTTATTACTTGTTTTAATTATGGTTTCTTTCTGCCACTGCATAAAAGAAAAGGTCAGCTAACAGTCTTGACATCCTCCAAAGTTGAGAGTTTTCTGGCAACAAAAGCTGGGGAAAAACGGTTTAACGTGCCGTGAGACGTGTGGGTTGTTCCGCTCCTCCTGTGCGAACCGGGAGCAGTAAATGAAATATTGGACATGTAAGTAACACCCATAATGCTTTTAGTCAAGTGGTACTTTTTGAATGACTTTCTGAAGGTTTTCACTTACATCCTGGAGTTTTTAATGGAGTCCCAGAGAACCAGGAGTCAGCTCACTAAAGCACTTTCGCAAGTTTTAAGTGGTGCTACCTTGGGGAATTCATTCCCGCACAGCACGTCATGTGATCACCAGGCGGCCGCACCCTTTAATGCCCATGACAAAATTTAGGCAGGGTGAGTACCTTAGACACAGCCATTGAGTGAGATTTGGAATTCAGAACCAGATTCTTGTAGAAGTGAGAAAAGGGTAAATGAGGTCTGGGTCCCCGATGAACTGAGCGCTCGCCTGAATGTGTACAGATTCTTCTAGACGTGTGTTCAAATAACTTGCAGACATTTTGTTTTGTTCTGACATGTGGCTTTTATTCCACTTATAGACGGAGTGGGCTTATTAAGCATCCAGCGCATGACAATATTTCCAATTGTTTGCACCTTACAGACGGTGTGGTGACGCATGACCACAACTGTTTATGTTTTCAAAACTATAAGCACATTTAATACACACAGATTTCAACTGCATTAAATATTTTTCCCAAGACTTAATCAGGTATAATTTTCATATTAGGAAGTACCAGCACTACAAAAGCTCAAACCTGAGTTATCAGATGAGAAGACTCAGGGAATTAATTAGACTTGTTGCTTTAATTACACATCTAACAATCACAAATTTGGCACAAATGAGAATCCTACAGGTGCACTCTCCTGGCTGTCTCTACCGTGGCAGAAAAGGGAGAGTTAATATTTGTGGCCAGATTTGGGAGGTTGAACAGATTATCTTAACCTAAGCTATTTCATTACTGCTTCTGTGAGCTGGACATTCAAAATTGAGACTACAGAAGTTAAAATGGGAGTAATATAGTTTTTAACATTACTGAAACTGTGGCAATCTGGAGGCACCATGCCCTTGATCGCCGAGTCCTCAGGACCTTAACTTGCGTACTCTTATTAAAGCTTTGAATGAAAAACATTATGTTCCATCAAAATGAACCTTTGCTTTCAGATGGCACTGTCATGCCCCCAGCCATACCAGCCACACCAAACCCCAACTTACTCCAGATCATCATCACCCAAGTACCGATCAGCTATAGCTTGTTAAGTGAACTTCACTTACACCCAGCGGTTTGTTTGCCCCGTTGTGAGGTATTGTGTGTCTCCACAACCACTGAGTGTTTGGATAGTCCTTAGAAGCCGGTCTGTGAATGACCTTTGCCTGTTGTCCTTTTGAATTGGTTGCTGTATTGATGGCTCTCCTGGATTTTGGACCCTTACCTATGATCATGACTATGTTTTGGATGTCCCTTTGGCTTTTTGTAACCCTGTCTGTTTTGACCATGGTTTTTGAATACCCCTTTGGCATTGAAGCTCCTGTGTGTTCTGTTTTGACCACTACTAAAGAGTCCTGAGGGTCCTGGCCAAAATATCATCAAAGGTACAACTGAACAGCCAGGAGGGTGAGAACATTGAAAAAGCTTATCACCAAGTATTGTTTTTTTCTTCAATTTCGTTTCCTCCAAAAAACACATACGAGAACTTTAAAATTCTCACAACAGTTTTCATCCTAATAAACTTTTCACAGCCCATAGATAACAAAAGACTGACATAGAGAGCATGTCAGCATCCCCTGGCATGAAACAAAGGCGTTAATGTCACACACACTTGTACAATATCAACAGCTTGCAGTGAACAAACGTATTCATACACCGTTGAGAAAAAAACGTATTTGTTCATGTTTATGGAAGATCTAAGCGTAGCCTCAACACAAAACAACAACGCCATTACACCTGCAATCCATTTATAACCTCATTTCCAGTACAGCGTCACATCAAGCCTGAAGCCTTTCCCAGAAAGCGAACAGCAGGAGACACACAGTCCTTGATGGTATTCCATTACAGGGCCCACTTCATGTGTATTTTCAAAACAGCAGTTCACCTAACTACATGCTGTTGGAGTGCAGAAACCTGCACAAACACAGGATACCTTCACAGACACAATCAGAGCGAGAGGCAGGGATAGACCCCCCCAACTCCACAGGTGTGAGGCTCCGGGGGTGACAGTGACTCTCCGCACAACGCTACAACCGTAGCACATTTTAAGCAAAAGGATTCCACAGCAAGCCAAAGTACCGCATTTACATATTCCGCGCCGTATAAAGCCGAAACACTTCATAGGTGCTTCACGTAAAACGAAAATGCACTGTGCTCAGCTGTAAAGAGAAGAAAAACAACTGTGCTCTTCGTGTCTGCGTGTGTGAGTTTGTCAGTATGATGGTTTGCCAGGTAATGCAATGGAGGAAAAAGCACTTGAGACAGAAACGGTCCATTTATATCCACTGGCCTCCTCCGACTACCTGGAGAAACCTCCAACCATCCTGAGAAAAAGCCCTGAAAGGGATTAACTACTGGGAATAGAATGGAAAACTGACTAAAAACTTGATGCTGCATAGTGAAAACTTTTTGGACCAATGACAAAACACACGTTTTTTTTCACAGGCTGACTGGATAAGCTCTACTGTTTCTCTGCTCTGGTTCCTTTTCAAACTGAATCTTGCTTCATCAGTGAAGATGATCTGTTGGCAAGCACCATTTCTGCATTTTGGGTGCATTCTTTGCACCTCAGAGTGATCCATGCGACAAACACATGACTAGCATGCAGATATGCTGTAAATATTGCAGCTCCTCACATAATCACGTGTTTCTCACACGGGAGGAGACGTCACATTCTGTTTGTGGCAGCAGATCAAAACTTCATGCGTGTTTGTGAAGGAAGTCAACCTTCGTGACATGTCACGCTTTGATGTAATCAAGTGCAATTTTTTCCATAAATAATACTGACTAGTATATTTTCCTGCTCATTCTGTGATGAGAGAAACCAAATTACTCAGTTCAACCCGTGTTGGATGAAATGTTTTAGCAAAATATTTATTATATTTCTAATAATTCCGCCAAGTCTCACCAGAACAAGCATTCAGAAGAAGGATGAATGGATTAGTAATATTATTGTAATACTTTATATTCTGATTTCCTTTTCTGCTTTTTGTTGTGCTTCCATTCTTGTCTAGGAAGAATATGAATTGCACAAATCATTAAATAATTGCGTTGTTTGGACAGACGTGTGCGTAAAGTTAAATGATGAGTCAAGCTGGGAATTAGACTTCTACGATTACCGATATTATTCATTCAGTAAATATGCACTCTGTTAACAAGTACAGTTCCCATTTGGGTATGTGGTCAACGGTTTTGGTACATGAAGTATGTTTGATTGATATGTCGATGACAGTACATACCCAGCCAGGAAATCGAGTAAGCGACATGAAATCCAATTGAATACTCTGAATGAGTCATGGTAATTCAAAGGCTTTATTGCATGGACACAGGGTGGCCTGGGGATGCAGAAGACTTTGGGTGCCGATGACAACACGGCACATGGTTTGACAGCATGGCTGTCAAGGACAGACCGTAGTGAAGGAGAGCTCACAGTCCCTTTCAGTGAAGTCCAGGGCAAAATGCTGTATGGTTTTTTGCAGAATACTGCAATCAATAGCACAAGAGGCACCGTGCCGTCGTTTGTCATTCCGTATGCAAAGCCACACCCCCACTGAAAGATCCAGTTGCTGATGAAATACCAGTGACCTCCTGATTCCTAATGTTTACTTGTTTTACGAATCATTGGTACACCAGCATGAATAAAAGGGCCAGCTCTCCTGAGCTCTCCTGAATTTTTGCATCGGCGAAGGGACATGCAGAGATAGGTGAGAGTAAAGTCAGAGTAAAACAGAAGCAAGACCATGAAAGCAAGGCTGAGACGTGTCCACCTCCTCACCATCTCACAAGCCCATCGATGGCTTATCTGTTTTCCGCTTTGTCTCATTGCTGACTGATATTTCTCAGATGCTCAAGTGTCTCTTGACTCCTGCTCATAAACTTCTTAATTTGAGCTTCCTTCTGATTTCCATCTCCTGGTTTGGTTTGTGCCTCCGAGCTCTGTCTGTGTCTACAAAACACTCTGCACGCGGCATTCACGTGACGTTAGAATTATCCTAAGTACAAGTTGCCGACTCGGAAGCTACACGTAAACGCCCCCTCGAGTCAAAATCACAACCGGGAACGCTGGAGATAATTTTGATACTCTAGTTCCCGAGTTGGGATGACCTCTAACCTTTCAATGTGGCAGAGTAGAGGAGACTTTTTGCAGGGGATGGTAAATAATTCTTGTTTCTTGGCAATGCAACTATTGTGACCTGATGTTTGCATCATAAATATGTATACGGATTCCTAATCTATTCTGTTTATGTTCTGTTGCCTCTATGTCCTTATCTAGTGTGTGCATTATGGAATCAAGACTGGATTTCCCCAAGAAGTATGCAAGAATGATCCCGTGTCCTCCATTTTTCTTTTCATTCTGACCGCAAACCAATTGAGCTTGAAGGACTTGTAATTACGACTTCACATATGGGAAGCAGGGCCATCCAATGAACACAGAAAAGCGGTACGAGTCCCCTGAGGCTCTCTAGAACCTTGAAGCTCAACCAATGGAGGAAATGCTTGCTATAGGCTGAAAATGTCACTCGCAGAATTCCCACAGCACAGTACAGGGTACTTACTGCCAGTCCAGCATAATAATGTCACATTTTGGTTCCTAAATTTAGGCAAGAATTTTCATTTGGTTTAAAATCGGACATATTATTTTGAGGCATAATTTCATGGAAAGTATGTAAAGAGGTAAGAGAATCTTATTTCAAAATGCCAAAAACAACGCAAATGTGTGTCTTCATATTTGTGTGTGTGTGTTTGAGTGCTTTTGTGCACATGTAGAGAGCACATGTAACTGGTGATATAACGACATCACTGTATCACAGCACGTCATCCTGGATTTTAAGGCCCAGTGGCTTCCCACGCCAAAGACTGCTGTCCTGCGTTGAATTTATCTTCCTCAGGGAAAATGATCCCTGTAAAAACAGTAATTCAGCTGAAAGACACCCGGTACAGTCTAACAAATGGTGAACTGACCTCAGTTTCTGTGTGAGGGAAGGCTGCAGAACTCCAGGGAACATGGGGACTGTCTGAAGAGTAGCTTTTCAATCTGTTCTGCAAGGACTCTCCGGATCATGAAAGCTTTTCACAACGTCCGCGTGAACATAATCTAGTTGACTTTTTCTGCTTGTGGGCGTTTCCTGTCTGTCGCTTTAAATGTCTGTGCACCTGTATGACTGTGAATGAACGTCAGTGTATATTTTGCATCTTTGTGTCAGAGTGTTTGTGTTTTTTGCTTGTGTCTTTCTGGGTATATGTGTGTTTTGTATGTCCGTATGTTTGTGCATGATTTTGGCTCAACAACAGAGGATATCTAAAGTTGGGTGTTCTTATTTTGAGATCTCTAACATTTAGTGTAGACTGAAAAATCATCTCTTTAGTCTGAAAAGTGAGGAGAACGTATTCATTCAGGAAACATTTAGTTATGTACCACTGAAACATTAACAGCATTCGCTGACTTTACTGCTGTACAAGAGGTTTTTTTTTAATTATTATAAGTAACGTGATGTTCTGCAGAGGTCTTGCTGATGCCCGAGGTAACAAATATGCATTATCTTCATGGTCTTAAAATCCTCAGTTTCGGTTTTCTGCTTTCCTTTATCTGCTTTGTTTTAAATGCAAAACCTATTTCCACTTACATCTTCAAAACACATTCGAATAATGCATCATGAAGATGAAATAATCGCATTCGGTTTGGTTGTCATCAAATATTTAGAACCAACTCGTGAAAGATTCCACAACGTGATCTGCTGTGTTTTCTGAAATGAGAAATTCCTGTGTGCTCATCAGAGGTTATCACTTTATTCAGCTGTCTCCTGTTACTTTACTTCAGAAAGCCTCATTGGATGTTGGCTGCCTACGAGGTCTATGGCATGCCAAGAGTTTTGAGGAACAACTAATGAACCTTTGATTAGTCAAATCAGGCCTGCCAACTCTGCTCCTGTCTGACACCCTGACACTTATCAAAGGGCTTCATTTGAGTCTCTATTTATCCTGGTTTTTTATTGGTGGTAATCAGCTCAAGGCTCATTTAAATGATGATTTTTAAGGAACACAGAGGCTCCGTCATGTTAATTGGGGATTGGTAATGTTTCTTATTAGTGTTTATTGGCTTTCGGTGGGTGTCCATTTGAATTACTCTACATTCTCACTAATGATGATCAATCATGACATGCTGATCGAGTCTTGAAAAGACATGTCAATGAGATGCTAGTTGAAAATGCACTGTTAGCCTTCTAATGAAGAAAGCGGTTTTGAACACAGCGTGATTCCTCTGAGATTTATTCCGGCTTCACATGTTTCATGTGAAGAAGGAAGTTTGTCTCGCAAAGGAACATGAGAATTATTTAAAAATGGTTGAAAGCAAGTTTTTAAAAGGAGGGATGGACGTGCCCTTTCCACGGGATGGGGCAAAATGAGGCTGAAACAACAACAGTAGGGAAGAGGAAAACAAAAGGAAAGCCATTTTTATGGTAAAATTGAGACACAAATCTCCTGACCGTGATCCTGGAGGAGAAAGGCAGACATAGCGAATAAGGAAACAAGACAAACTTTGAGGTCTAGGAAAGTTTATAAGGGGTCAGAAGAAAAGGAAGCCAAACATTCATAACATAACAAGAAACAGCCTGATTGAATATCTCATCACTGCTCCCTCCACAAATACGCAGAGCCACTACAGTCATCAGGATTGCTGGCATCTCTTTTCCTCAGGACTATCTGTACGTGGATCGCTGTCCCAGTTTGAATGCCTTGTGGTTGATGGACAGCTGAATCCTGCAGGGGGTTAAAAACTCTTTCTGAGCGAAGCTGTTTTTCATAAAGGAAAAGGAAAATCAAATGAAGACGGGAGCCTCTAGCCTTCCTTATGAATAAGTCATGGACAGACCAGAGATTAATAAAGATAAAGAGGCGTACACATACATTAATATTCAGACCTTTTTCTAGTCAGTGTAAACATCCTCATATTAAGGAGCAGTAGGATTGGTCAGGATGTTGGTAATATTTTTATCAGTGATACCGGGTAAATCCCTGCTTCACCTCCACAGAATAACATCAGAAGTGAGGGGTGCCACCCACCCTGAACACTGTCCGGTCTTCGAAGGTCCTCTCGTCGGGTGACTTTTGGTTGCATTTGGTTGTATGATATTCTTCAGTGTGGAGTAATACTTAGCATGGAATCATAAAAGTGGCAGCCAAATACCGTGTGGAAACTACAAAATTCCTGATTAAGCGGAAAACATTAAGGGCACGATTCATTGGTCTGAAGAGTGATGCAGTGGACGGATCCACCTGTCTTCAGTGTCTTCTTATGCTGGGAGGCAGAGGGGAAGATACTGAGAGAACGAGAAAACACAGAGAGTAGAGGCCAGTACTGCTGCTGGAGTGAGCCACTCTGTCAATCTTACTGATTATTTACACAAACATAACGTATTCAGTACACAGACATACAGTATGATTTATGCATATATACTCTAATAAAATAATACATGTATGCATATTTAATATAGTATCAGTATCTTCACACTTTTTTCTGGATAACAAAATTATGTTTTAGTATGAATTAGCATGTAATATTTTTAATTCAGAATAATAATGCTCAAAATTTATATATCTCTAACAAAAAAACAAATCAGCTGAAATATGCATTTTACATATCCTGTATATTTTGACAAGTTTAAAAATTTTTTTTAAATAGTACATAAGAAAAATCTGTTAATTCAATTCAATCCAATCCAATAGTATTTATATAGTGCTTTTAACACGGATCACGGTCACAAAGCGCTTTACATAGTCCTGGGCCCACAGTCCCCAGAGAGTAAGCCAAAGGCGACAGTGGCGAGGAAAA